>JANBTM010000010.1:76272-87001 GCA_027578695.1 Coemansia sp. RSA 1365 | reverse complement strand
CCACCTGCACAGGACCTGGGCACAAACCACACGACAGTGCTTTATGAATTTGTTGCTAGAGGGGATGATGAGATAACCATCCTACCCGGTGAGCGCGTCACGCACCTAGAGTTTCTTTCTGATGAGTGGTGGGGCGGGGTCAATGAGAAAGGCAAGTATGGCCTGTTTCCTGCAAACCACGTTCAGCAGTAGAAGTCAGAGCGATAATTTGTTAGGCGGAAGACTACTTTTAGCAGGATTATATACATTTTACGCATCTTTAGCATGGTTCTGGGGTTTTACCAACTTAAGATACTAGGTTTCAATCCAAGTAAAGATTAAAATGACAAAAAAGAGTAATAATCGAGGGTTAAAGAAGGCTCACTTCTGGAAGTGAAGGTCGTAGCTGCTCAGCCATCTCCGGCTGTTAATCTCATCAGGCGACAGAGAGCGAGAGCCATAGGTCAGCGGTGCAAAGAAGACAAAGGTAGCAATGTGAACAACGGCGATGACGACAAAGACCAAGGCGGTAATAGGAGATGGCAGCAGTGCGCGGGCACGACCATTCCAATTGCGTAGAGAAAAGCGACGATAGTCTTCAAAATTGAAGAAATGGAACATGGCAGCCAGCAGCATGTAAGCGAAGATAGAGGAAGGCAGGTAGTGGTGCAGGAACAGCGAGCGACCCATCAGGAAAAAGGGCAGATAGTGTAGCGCCCAAGCAGCAACAATAAACGCAGTGGAACGTTGCAGATGACGCTCGGCGACAGGGTCGATGACACGGACGGCGCGACGGCGAAAGAACTCCAGCATAGGCACCAGCATAGCGTACATCAACAGCGCAACGTCGGACATCCACCACCCTGCAGGATTACCCAGCAGGTAGATCTGGCGTCGCTGAGCATTATCGGTCCAAAACGATATGCCACGCGTCAGCAGTGGCCACGTAATCGGCGATGACTGAAAAGGATGTGTGGCAGTCAGTGCGTTATTGTGATGCAGCATTAAACCTTGCAATTCAGCATATTTGGCCAAGAAGCTCATGGGTGTCACACGTCTCCGCATTTCTTCCTGCTCAGCAGCCGTGGCTACGCGTCCACGAATCTTTGCCACAGTCCACACTGCGCTCTTCTCTTCGGGTTTCTTGTTGCCGTTAATTTCCTGGTGCTTCCCACCCCATTCGGGAAGAAGCGGTTTGGGATGAGTCCACATTGCAACGCCATGTTTCTCGCTGACCACACGGATAAAGGACGCACTGGTTTTCAGCTGGGTTGTGTTACCGATGGCCCCATCAATACGAATCTGCCACATTGTGTCTGGTGACGCTTCCGTATCGTTCGCCGCTGCCACTGTGAACTCCATATTCGTCGGCATCAGCGGCGATGCCACGTCGTGCGTGCGCAGAAGGCCGCCCGTAACCACGTGCTCCAGTTGTACGACGTCCGTGTGCCGCACTGTCCACTGTTTCATCTCAGCATCCTCCAGCGACTCATTGGCCTGACGCCGTGCCATGAACTCCTCGAATGTATCATCCTGGCGGCTTGCCGGTATTATGCGCCAGTATGTGGCATTCGATAATTTTTTGGCACCAGTGACCTGCTGGCCCTGACTGCTGACGCGTTTGTCCTTGTAGCGTAGCGGATAACGGGCTGAACTAGACTCCAAATACACACCAGTGTCACGATGACGGAAGGCAATCTCGTCGCCATAGTGCACATTAAAGCTGGATTTTGCCATTGGGCTGTCAACCAACTGCATCTGGAACTGTGCCGTGTGGTATCCATCGCCAGGCCCCGTGTGTGACAACACAGCAAAGTGGATGTAGAAGAATCCCAGATAAAACGCTAATGGTACTGCAATAAACCCTACAGCGCGCGCCGCAAAGTGCTGCGCAAACTGTGCCATCGTCGTGCCACGGCGAATGTCGCTAATCCGCCACAGGTCGTAAATTACAGCGCAGCCGATCAGAGGAATGGTCAGCAGGCCCACCAGCTTGCACGACACTGTGCATCCCAGCATTGCGCCCGAAAATACAAGCCATCCCCACCATTGCGCTCCAAACGCGCGATGGCGCTGCTTGAAAAACCGCACATATGCGTACACGGTAGCCAGAATAAAAAATAGCATGATGTTGTCCAGCATAATCAGGCGCCCGTGTGCTACCAGCGCGTTGTCAAACGTCACCAGCAGTCCCGCTAGCAGCGATGCCGCTACCGAATAACCCGACTCTGCCATTATCATGTATACCAGCAGAGGCAACGCCGCTCCAAACAACGCTACCCACCCACGTAGCATAATGTATGGCACGCCATGGCTCATATAATCGAGTCCGATCTTATCAAATAGAAACGCGCCATCGTACCCTACCAGCCATCCACCCGCTGCAATCAACATTTTGGCCAGCGGTGGGTGCACGTCAAAGTAGTACTGTCGCCGTAGATAATAGCTGGCAAACTTTCCAAAGTGTACCTCATCAAACACTACTTGAGCCGGGTCCCAGATTCTCCAGTACCGCGTCACAAACGACAGCACTGTCAGACATGTAAATGCATAACTTGATGCGTCTTTGACCCACCACGGAACCGTCGCTTTGGCGTTAGATGTGTCTGCGTCTACAGACTCGGGTGTTGTTGCAATGCTCTCAAAGTCGCCAGCCTTGCTTACTGGCTTTCCACCGGCTGTCCTACCACCTGTGCGTGCTTTTAGCTGCCCCTCACCAACGCTCATTATAAAAACTGAAATTCGTGCAAACTACAGCTAAAAAGGAAAATAAATTGAAAAAAAAAAAAAGAAAAGAGCTTCTGAGGTTACGGAGAGTTAAAAAAAGAAAAGTGATTTTGCGTGCTTACCCTCTTCAAAGAAAATACAGGCCCTTTCCACCATAAAGCATTCTTTGCTTTTCTTAGCAAAGTATGCTTCTTCTGCCCACGTTTCCTCCGCATCCCAAGCAAATGTTTATCTCTTCAGTGTTTACACGTATGAGAAACGTAGTGAAAAAAGGCAGTTACATTTTCCCCCACCTTTAAGTACTACACATTAGCGTCGCGGACGGCTGCGTACAACCATGGTGTTTGGCTTGCGTCGGGTCTTTCCGCCCTTGGCTGGCTTGCCCCACGGACTGCGCGGATGCTTGTTACCCTTGGATTTACCACGTCCACCTCCGTGCGGATGATCATGCGTGTTCATCGCCGTACCACGCACCACAGGCCTCCAGCCCCGACGTCTGCGGGCACCGGCGCCACCCAGCTTCTCGTGCTTGTGGTTGACGTTGCTGACCTGTCCGAGCGTTGCGCACGCATCCACTGGAACGCGTCGGATCTCGCCGCTCATCAGCTTGATCTGTGCCAGACCAGTTGGCCCAGTGTACACTAGCTGTGCCCATGTACCGGCCGATCGCGCTATCTGACCACGTCCGTATGGATGCAACCCGATGTTGTGAATGGTGCTTCCCATTGGTACCATCTTCAGTGGCATGCAGTTGCCCACTTCCAGACTGACCCGCTCCGTGCCACCTGCATGTAACGCAAGGCCCTCGCTGGTATAGTCCAACGCACCCAACTCTTCGCCATCCTCACCCTCCTTTTTCTCCACTTGCTCCTCAACACCTGTCGCTTCTTTATTCTGCGGCTCCCTTTTTGCTAGTCGCATAAACGATTGTACTACTGCTCCAGGCTTCAGATTCGCCGGTGCCAGAATGTAAGACAGCTTGCCCGTCTCCATATGCTTAATCAGCGCAATGTGAGCTGATCTGCCCGGATCATACTCAAGCCGCATCACCTGCTGAGGACCAGGTTCGGTGCGTCTAAAATCCACCAGTCTGATCCGACGCTTAGCTCCACCACCACGATGACGACAGGTAATCCTTCCCGTGTTGTTGCGACCGCCGCTGCGTCGCTTGGCTATAGTCAATTCGCGCACTGGTCCGCCCTTGTGCAAGTGTTTGCGCGATGTCATGCGTCGCTGTCTTAGCGTTGGAGCTAGTGGCTTCCATGTCTTGAATTGCCCGTCATCCTTGGTATTAGCCATTCCACGCACATGCTGTTGTGATAACAATCCCCATCCTTGTTTCACTAACACACTTTGACTTGAAGCACAGTGCCGGAAGATTGCCGTCGGCTGAGTCCGCTGTAGTGCCAATCGAAGTCCTAGCATTCTTTGAACTCAATCAAAAAAAGTCCAAATCACTCTTCTTGGACCGTCGCCCTGATTTTTCCTTTAGATCTAACGCAAATAGTGCTAGCAAGAAATTGCCAAATTGTTGAAGAGGAAAAAGTGAGGCAACTTTTTCTCTCTTGTAAATTTTGTCTCAGAAACCCTCTCTCCTCTTTCCTGATAACGGTCTGCTTGATCATAATTTTCACTTGTTTTTAAAGCGCGGCAAATCAATATCTGCCACAGTTTTGGTGTTTTTTTTTTTGCCCAACAGTCACCTCTTTCGCTTCCTTTGACATTCTTCCTTTGACATGCTGTTCAAAATTTACACCTTTCTTTCATTTGTCTTTGCTATTGTTATATAAATTTTAGTTTTTTTTTTTTGTTCTATACCATGGACGACCAAGGGAAAAGGGAACGTGTCCACTTTGGCTCTCTTGAACGCGATGCTGTCGCATATGCCAAGCGCAAACGCGAGGAAGAGGAAGCCGAAGACAAATCTAAGGATGGAGGAGCCAGTGACTTACTTGAAATATCTGAGAATACTCGCTCTGGGATGCCTGGCGCGTCAATTGACCTGGACCTGATAGACGAGGCAATTGACGAGAAAGAAGATAAGCTGTTAACAGATGACGCTCTTGAAACTCGACGTCGTGCAATGGCAGAGTTTGATAGAAGGCGACTTGCTCGTTCCATAGCAGTCCCTACTGGCGACGCACAAGTTAAAGATACTTTGCGCCAACATGGCCATCCAATATGCCTGTTTGGCGAAGATGCTGGTGACCGTCGCAATCGGCTACGATATGTACTATCAAAATTGGCAGTAGAGAAAAGGGCTTCTGAAACTGGCGATCAGACCACACCACTCTCTGCTAGTGTTACTGGGGAAGACAAGTCTGAAGAAATCAGCAGTGAAGTAAGCGAGGGGAATGAAGAGCAGGAGGAATTCTACACTGAGGCATCCGATTCTCTTTTGCAAGCGCGTCAAACCATTGCTCGCTTCTCACTTTCTCGCGCAAAGTGCCGAATAAAACGTCAGCGCGAAGACTGTAAGGTTGACCTTGCCAGAATACGTCGATTGCGTCAGGACTTGACAAAATCACTCACATCGTATACTATTGCTGGATCTCAAATTGGTGATGCACGTCCAATGTCGCGGGTGGTATTTACACCCGACTCGCAACGTCTTTTGACTAGTGCATGGTCTGGCACAATAAAGTTGTGGGACGTTCCCGGATGTAACATGTTGCGCTCCTACAGAGGCCATACAGACCGCATTGGCGGTCTTTCGCTTCATCCGCAGGCAGGAGAACGTGGTGAATCGGTTGCAGACTTTGCCAGTGGCGCTGCCGACAACAATATTTTTCTGTGGTCGCTTGAAAAGGAGACACCCATTGGCAGTCTAAAAGGTCATCAAAGTCGTGTTGTTAATGTCGACCACCATCCGAGTGGTGATTATTTGGGAAGCGCTAGTTTCGATGGATCATGGCGGCTCTGGGACATTGCCACAGAACGTGAGTTGTTGCTTCAAGAGGGACATTCTCGCGAACTTTTTGCGCTACGCTTTCAATGCGACGGTTCTTTGGTAGGTACTGCTGGGTTAGATGGGATAGGACGTGTGTGGGACATGCGCTCGGGACGTTCGGTAATGGCTCTTGAAGGACATGCTAAGGAGATATTTGCCTTGGACTGGTCGCCTAATGGATACCAGATTGCCACTGGTAGCGCTGACAATACTGTACGGATATTTGACTTGCGTAAGCTTACTACTATTCAGCAAATCCCCGCACACAAGTCTGTAGTCACTGATGTCCGCTTCTTCCATGCCCGAAATATAAATTTAGGCAATTTTGATGATATGACAGAAGCTGAGAGTCAGATGCGACTGTGTGATGGTCAATATTTGGCATCTGCGTCTAATGACGGTTTGATTAACATTTGGACTGCTGGTGATTGGAAACTGCAAAAGTCACTTGCTGGTCATGTTGGTAAGATATTGGGCTTGGATATTGCTGGTGATAGTAGCTACATTGCTTCAGTGGGCTATGACAAGACTTTCAAGATATGGGCACCAGAGGAAATATGACTTTGCATTTTTTTTTTGTATATTCTTAACCTTTTAGGAACAACTAGATTTGTTGCGTATATTTTTTTGCAAGTAAAAAGAATACTCATATTTAAATATTGAATAGGTTTTCTGAACAGAAATATATGGATGTGCTTTGTTTGTTTTCAGCTAGTTTCAAACTCCGATCTGAAAGTCAATTGTCAATATTGTGGATATGTTAAAGCCCAATTTATGTTAAAACAAGTGCATCAATATCCCACAAAATAAGTACAGATCAAAATTGTGATCCAGATTGTCATAATAATTGTCAACCAATTCGCAGGGGGGTTGTTGTATTGTACAAGTGTGTAATGAAAGATAACATGTGCGAAAAAAAATATACTTTCCTCTAAAAAAGCATTAATCGGACGAGTGGAATCAAGAACCCCAGTATAAAGCAAGTAGTGGCAAACACAGCAAACTCAGACCATGATATTTCGCTTACATCGATGCCTGGTAATACACTATAGAGACGCTTTGCTAAACCAGTGGCAAACTTGCGCTCTGTCTTTTCATTAGTATATTGTGACTGCTCCTGGTAAGAATAAGGGTCATACACATATGAGACAGCAGGCATGATTGAGCTTGTAGTTGGAGAGGCCGAGCCCTGTGATGAAACTGAGGAAACTGAAGAGCGACGACTTGCCATAGTGCAGTAAATTAAGTCCTCCATAATCCGTGAAGGATCAAGCGTCCGCCACTATACAAATGCAACCATGTCACATTGGCAAAGGTTTGTTAACAAAAAAATTTAAAAAAAAAACCCACGGACCACGTGTGCGCAGCAAGTTGGCTCTCCTATTGTGTAAATCGGATATGCTGAGGAAAGTGGCCATCAGCGCCAGAAATTCCCCACCATAAACTTTACACACATCTACATCCACAATTCTTCAACTAAACAAAAGACGTATGAACATTTGAGCTGGTTTAAAAAACGTGTGGATTGTCTTACCTTTGTAGAGTCAAGATCCTCAGCTTCTTCTGGGGCGAGAGCAACGGTCTGTATAAGAAAACGATCGGCATCGGTAATCGGGGAAGTGCTCTTTACAACCACATCTACAGTAGCTCCTTTATTTGTCAATGAAAATACCACAGGTTTTACAAGAAACTTATGTGGTGCGTTGGTTTTGAATTTAAATCCCACTGCCTGATGTTGTAAACTTGTCAGTCGTAGTCTACTTGTATATCCGGTGCGTGACTCTGCAAACTGAAACTCTGAAGGCGAAATACGAATTAGTGGAAGTGAAGCCATTTCTCTCACAGAGAATAGTCTATGTAGTTTGGGTTTTCTTTCGAGAGGAAGTCAAGAAAGCCTTTTTGGCAAAAAAAAAAAATGCTAGGTATAAAATAACTGAAATAATAGAGTTAGGAATAGAAAAGGGTAACAATAGCACAGATTTGGTGGCGAGAATTTGCAAGTGAAACAGAAATGTCTACTCGTAAGCCACCTGCCATCTTCGTGCCTTAAATCTACGCAAAAAGTCCTCAACGCACCCCTCCCCCACGCCGGGTCAATAGCATGCGTCATTGGGCAGAGAGAGGGAGACCGCTGTTTCCTAACTCTGTCCCCACGGCGTTGCACTACCTGCCTATCCGCCCTCCCTCGTGCGCAAGCAAATCTGTTACTAATGGGAAAAGCACCCAGTAAAAACTCCACGTTTCAAACAGCTGCCAATCTACAGAAAAAAGGCAATCGCTGAACCTAAATGCCCAAAAAAAAAAAATCTATACCCTTTCAACTGCAGGGGTAAAGGTACCCGAAGGCACAAACTTGAGCTCGCCTTCAGGATAGTTGGGGCCGATCTGGCGCACAACCTGTCCTCCAAGCCAGTGTCCAGCCTCAACGCAGGTATCGATTGGCTTGTTTTGCATGTATTCGGCAAGGAATCCTGCTACAAAGGCATCGCCGGCGCCATTGGTATCACCAATTTCCTCGTGCGGTACGGGCTTGACACCATAGACACGGACCTCGTCAGAGTCGCTAGATGCAACAACTGTACTACTGGCACCCTGAGTGAAAATTACCAGACGAGGCCTGGATCCAGCCCTGGGCTTGTCGGCAACGCGCTTGGCAATCTGCTTGATGTCGCTGGTGTCTAGCTTGAGCGCCTTTGACAGCGCCTCCGCTTCAGTTTCATTGCCAAACAGAATGTTAATATAGGGCAACGCTTTCTCAACCTGCGCGGTAAAGAACTCGGCCACAAATGGTGCCGACAAGTTCATTGTAAATGTCTTGTTATTTTCGTGTGCATGCTTGGCAACAGCCTCGATTGTATCGGGCGACACCGCAAAGAAGAAACCGGTGATGTAGTAGAAGCGCGCAGTCTCAATGTCCTTCCAGTTTTCAGGAGCATTGACATGCGAAAAATCATACTTTTCAGCAGCCGACAAGTTGGCTACCATCGACCGGTTATGACCAGTAATCAACAGCGCACAAGTACCTGTGGGCTTTTCCGGGTGAACCATATAGTTAGTGCGAAGCTTGGCCTCATCTGCCGCACCCTTGAGACGCTTTGCGTTCTCGTCCTTGCCCACTGCACCAAAAAACACTGCGGAACCCTCGGGTAGTAACAGTTGCGCACCACGTAGCGTATTCTGTGCCGATCCACCAGGAAGGAACTTGGCGTCATACTTGTCAATCAGCGTCTGGAATAAAGGCAAATGCTTCTCGTCCGCCATAATCGCATCGTTGGCCTTAAGTCCATATTCGGACAGAAGCTTGTCGTCCACAACTGCTGAAATATCCAGCAGTGGGTTACAGAAGCCCACCAAGGCGCCGCGCAAGTCCTGTGCCATTGTTGTTTTTAGTCTTACTACAGGTATGTTAAGCACCAGTTTTGCACAAACATTCACATCAATATTGTGGATCCACATCAGCAGATCGCGCCAGAGAAAAAAAGTCGTATTCTATCGATATGTAAACTCGAGACACTCACTGGCCAGCAATCTGGGCAGCACACGTCGGTAATTTGCTTGCGAACCAAGCCAAACTGCCCGCATTGTCGAAAGCATTATAAGATTGCAAGGTGTTAAATACAGCTACCGTCTTTTTAAATTGTACTACATGGAAAAAAAAACTCAGTATACCTTTTTTTGCAAAATACGGTAGCGTAGGAAGAAAAAAATAACAAAGCAAGAAGAGAATAAATCAAAGCAAAAAAGATAACATCTGTCAAACCATGGTACCGCTTGGGAGGTGTGACAATAACAGTGAGCCATTGGCCATCCAGAAGCACACCCCCACTCCTAATACGCAGATCAGAGGATTTTCTAGCAAACGATCAAGAAAATTTGGCAACTCCCAACGGTTTGTCTTCAACCTTAACATTGCCTTGTAGCCAACCTCTACCATTTTTCAGCAAGCAAACCGAAACACTATATTTGTATACAATGGAAGAGGTAGCCGTGGAGAAGCGTGTTTACATAGGCGGGTTTGCCCAGGCTGTAACAGCGGACGAGGTGCGTGACCGGTTTAAACCCTTTGGACAAGTTCAGACAGTTGATATTCCTGCATCGGTTGCAGGCGCTGCAACAAGAAGGTTCGGCTTTGTAAGCATCAATATAAAACCGTCGCAATGGCTGCGTTGCGTTAAAGTCTACACTGGTGCAAAATGGAAGGGAGGGGACCTACGCGTTGAGGAAGCGAAAGAGGACTATACAACACGGCTGCGTCGCGAGCGGGAAGAGACTGAGGATAGCGCAGATCTTTTGGCACCAAACAAAAAAGCTCGTAGTACTAAGACAGATGGCGTACATGCCGATGATATGGCAATGGTGACAACCAAAAACATTGCGCGGTATTCTGGGTGGACAAAGAATCGCTACGGCCGACCAGTGCTAAAGTATTCGCAGATTAAGCCAAATGGTAAATCATTTACATATGATCCCGCCACTCACAAGAACAGTTATCAGAGACTGTCTGGAGTAGCTTCTACGAAGAGCCTTGGTGAATTGCAATGGGAATATGATGCAGAGCTTTCCAAAGCTGACTTTGGTCTTGCTAAAAAGCTATCCAGTGCTATGGTTACGCAGATGAATAAGGCACGTAGAAATTTGGATCAAATCGAAAACAGTATATCTGTGCCTTTTGCAGAGGTAGACTTGAGCGATTCTGAGAGTGAGCACGATGGCGAGTTTGATAGCGACAGTGAGAATGATATTCTGGATATGATGGCTGCTGGAAAGTTTACGGAGACAGGATCGATCCCCGCCTTTACTCCATTCGAAGATGGAAAAGAAGTTGCTTCTTTGTTTGCCAGTGTATCTGCTAATATCGACCCTGAACATCAGGCAAAGCTAGCAAACCATGTGTTTGACTCAAGCTCCGAAGACAAGGATGAAGTTTCAGGGCAAATTCGAAGAAGTGCATCTGACAAAGCATTAACTTTTAAGGGGTCCAAGCAAAAAGCTAATTATGCAATGACTGCAGAGGAGATCGAGCTCGCAGAGGAGCGAAAGCGGACCGCTGCCATTCTCAACCAAATGCTTGGT
>JANBTM010000010.1:60529-76172 GCA_027578695.1 Coemansia sp. RSA 1365 | reverse complement strand
TCATCTTCATCTTCATCGGACAGCAGTGACTCGGAAAGTGAGGATGATAGTTCCCAAGATGATAGCGATGCTGACAGCAGTGACAGTTCAGATGAAGACGATAGTTCTGATGAAAGTTCCGGCTCCGACTCAAACAGCAGCAGCAGAGATGATGAAGACAAATCAAACAGTGACGGAAACAGCAGTTCGAATGCAATGGATGTTGATGAGAACCCACCCAATAAATCCGATGGGTTATTTGGCAGCTCTGAGGAACAATCTAAAAGCGGCAGCGGCGGCTTATTTAGCAGCCCGCAAGCCGGTAGCTTTATGTTTACACAGATGTTGGGACTCGAAGCAGATGAGGCCTCGGCAATGATGCAAACAACAGAGAACGAAGAGTTTACAGGGCCCGTGACTGGCGGATCACAAACAATTGGTTCAGCAAGGCGTAATCTAAATGCAAACCGTTTGCCTCTGTTCTTTCCTGATCTAGATGCGCCAAACTTTAGAAAGCCGGAGGCTGTTTTCCAGCGGCAAAAGACCGAAGAGGAACTCGAACAAGAACTTGCTGATATCCGCACTGAGCGCGTAAAGGAATATAAGGCACAACAACGCTCAACTCAACGTAGAGCGCGCAAACTACAAGAGCAACATCCTGGTGGTACTAACAATTAGATAGATATCACTTTCTCACGGTTGTTGCCACATTGCGACAAATAACTGTGCGCATGATGGCAGAAAAAGCGGAGGAATGATCATAAGGCTAGCCTTTATTTAATGCGATAAGTCTGCTGAGCAGCAGCTGTCTGCCATTGTTCAGACTGTTGAAAGACTATAAAAATAGCGCTGTCTTGCTTCTACATCTATGTAACCCTTTATCTTTAGTTTTTCTATTATCTCAGAAACTTATACAACTACAACCGTCATATATACTAGTAACCAAATGCAAGCAAGGGGAAGTGTTCAAGATTCCACGTGCAAGCAGCGCACTACGCTTTTTTTCTCAGTCCGCGACGAAGTCGGTGCTTTGGACAAGTGTTTGCGCGCACTCAAGGCTGCAAATGTCTCCATGACGCGTATCGAGTCGCGTCCAAGTAGATCTGCTGACCCTGGCTATGACTTTTTTGTTGACATTGATGCCAGCGACAAGGACTTGGTTCAGCGTGTAATAGAGGAGATCAAGCAGATAAAGATAGTCCAGGATGTTCGGTTCATCAGTAGCCTTGGATCCCAGCAACTTACTCATGCGGAGCAGGAACAGGTGCCCTGGTTTCCGCGAAAGATGACTGATCTTGATACATTTGCAGAGAAAGTTATGGAGATGGGCGAAGAGTTGACGTCGGATCATCCAGGTGTAAATGATGTCGAGTACCGTCAGCGCCGACTTGAAATTGTGCAGAAGGCCAAGGCATACCGCACCGGTCAGCCGCTCCCTCGCATCGAATACACCGATCAAGAAAAGGAAACGTGGAAGCAAGTGTATACGCGCTTGCACGAAATGTACCCCAAGTACGCCTGTCGCGAGTTCCTTCACGTCTTTCCACTACTTGAGCAGAACTGCGCCTATGGCCCAGACGAAATTCCGCAGATAGAAGATATCTCGCGTTTTCTGAAGGATTGCACTGGTTTCACATTGCGGCCAGTAATGGGGCTGCTTACACCACGCGACTTTCTTAACAGTCTGGCATTCCGGGTGTTCCACTCGACGCAGTACATCCGCCACCACTCGGACCCTTACTACACACCAGAGCCTGACTGTTGTCACGAGCTTCTTGGCCATGTTCCCCTTTTCGCTGATCCTAATTTTGCAGAGCTGGCTCAAGAAATCGGTTTGGCTTCGCTTGGAGCTTCAGAGGATGATATTGAGAAGCTAGCGACCATATTCTGGTTTACTGCCGAGTTTGGTCTCTGTCGTGAAGACGAAGGTATTCGTGCATATGGTGCAGGTCTTCTAAGCTCATTTGGCGAGCTCGAATATGCATTGACAGAAGCCCCAGAGAAACACTCGTTTGATCCATCCAAGACTGCATTACAGAAATATCCAATCACGCAGTACCAGCCTATTTACTTTGTTGCGGATAGCTTCCGTGATGCTACGGCAAAGCTACGCGATTTCAACGCCACTATGAGACGTCCATTCCAGGTGCGCTACAATCCGTATACTCAATCTATTGAAGTACTTAATTCGAAAGACAAGGTCCACCACTTTGCACGCTCAATCAGCAACGAGATGCAGCTGCTGACTAGCGCACTGGAACTGATCTAGTTCTGGATACCTACCGCTTGTTTTTGTATTGACATTTCTTGCTACTTTTTGGGTCGAAAGCTTTAAACATGAATCTTTCAATAAAGAAACAGTATAAGAACCTGATATTTTAAACTGTTCTTATTATGCGTAACACACTCCACGTTATACAGGAAAGGTCTGTTGGGTGCAATTCCGGCTGCTTGTCCTGGGTTTATGATCTTAGCACTTTGCCATTTTTGTTGCTGGGTTTTGGTTTCACAGAAAATATCTGTAGCAGTGCTGCGCAAAAAATAAATAAATAAATAAACAATTCTTGCTTCAAGTGTTGATCTTTGATTTTTCCAAGCAAATGGCTTTTACTTTCACTTCAACGCCACTTTTGCTCTATTTTTCACTTCCAAACATTTCTCTTTTCATGCATTTCAAATTTTGTTTATAATATTTTTAGTTTTACGTCTGACGCTTGCATTTCTTTTATAGCGACTATGCATGGCAGAAAGCGAGCCTTAACCAGCAGCTCTTCCAATGAAGCAGGCAAAAGGCCTCGTCCACAAGTGAGTCGGCAACAATCCACTAGCGACAATACACAAAGCGATTCGGAGTTGTGGAATGAGGCTTATGCTGGGGAGACGTCTTCGAAATTTGATTCGCATTTATTGGAGGCACTTGCTATTTATTCTCAGCGGCATCCAGAGGATGCACCAGCTGCGGAACAGCCAGAAGCCGACACGCCTGAAGATCTAGTGGTTGAACATGGGGCTTTGTGGGATTTACAACGCACACCAGAGCAAACGCGTTCTGTATCGTCTAATCTTCACCCATCCCCTCGCTCAAAGATATGCGGAAGTAATATTACGCTTGGCATTAGCAACTTCACATCTTTTGTTAAGGATGATGCCACGTTTGTTGACAAGTCTTTGGCGATTGTTGACATTATGGACGCAAATGTCGGTCGTGTAATTGCTGGAATGTATCCGCGGCGCATGGGAAAGACTACCTTCTTGCAAACACTAGCAAGTTTTCTGAGCATAATCGACGACATGTCGCGGGATCAACGCAAGCAGCATTTTATAAAATGCTCTATTTATGAATTTCACCGCGACTTTTTTGAGGCAAACTTTGCCAAGTATCCAGTGATCATGCTCGACCTTAAGGTAAGTTAAGTTTGTATAGGAACTCAATGTATGTGTCTAAATGGTACTTCAATACTTCACTGCGGTATTCTTAGTGACTAATTTAAACAGAATATGTTGTTAAGTTTTATGGCTTATTTTTAGGCTCAGTGTCCCGTTTCATTCAATCAAGTCCCTAGATATCTCCGGGAGGAGGTGGTCCGCGCAACATTTAAATACACAGAATTATTCGAAGAGCTTATGGATAGCAACGATTTTACAATTTGTGGCGTACAATTTTCAGAAGCCAAAGTCAGGAAGGCACGACGTTATATTTCGTCGTTCCTTAACAAAATTAAACCTTTTTCCTCAGGGGACAAGGTTACAACCGAGGATCTCCCTGGTCTTTGTGCAATGATACCTGATCTGATGAGGGCGCTTCAGTTGCTTTTTGATAAGGAAACGGTTCTAATTGTGGACGAATATGACGCTCCTTACATAAATGCTTTATGTCATGTAAAGGATAACGATGAGCAGTCTTTAATTCAGGAGATGTATTCAATGTTTCTTTGCAAATGTCTAAAGGTAAGTTGAAACCAGAAGTTAGCTTGTAATCTGGCAAAGACGTGGGCTGTTCTAAACAATTGTTATATATGCTTCATTGTTTATGTGTCCTAAAATGACATTTAGAATAACCAATATTTATACAAAGGAGTATTGGTTGGCGTATTTGATATGCGGGGAATTGGGCTTGGTTCAGGACTGAACAACGTCGAGAGCTACTTGGCTCATTCAGGGCTTTTTTCTGTTGGAACATCCTCAAATCCTTTTCAGCGCGCATTTGGGTTTGATATCCATGATCTGTGGGGCCTGATTAATGACTATATCGACAACCGATGGCCTTACAGGGGAAATTCGACTGATAATGACCTGTTTAAGCGAGATCTGCTTGTAAACTGCATCAAGTATTTTGATGGCTACCGAATTGGCCAGGTGCATCATATATTCAATCCTTATGTAGTTTTACGGTTTATTAACGAGCTACACCAGGTCAGATCACGGAATGCAGTCTGCTATTCGGGACATTTATATTGGGTGGAAACGGGATCAACGCGAGTTCTTGAGCAAGTACAAACCAGATCTGTTGATGACCTACGTCGATACTGTGGATATCTCTCTGCCTCCTTCCTGCAGCAAAACGATTATCAGTCACATGTGGGCCCGGTTGCAGATCTAGGGGAGTCCCGGAATATCAGCGATGTGGCAGTGACAACAGTCGGCAGCCAAGAGCAACCTCGATTCCCATTCAATCATGATACAGACACGGGCAATGAAATTGCAAATATTTGTATGAAACATTCGAGTGAGTCATTCTATGATCTGCATACTCTTAGTAGGGATCCGCTTCGGGCAGATACCATCATATGGTTACTTTACCAAGCCGGGTACATTGTGCCGTTTGCAGATGGGCAGGTCGGGATTCCAAATGTGGAAGTACATGTTGCATTGATGAATTTTTTTGAGAGTATTGCATTGCAGCATAACGCCAGCACTGATGCTCTTGAGTCAGTCCACGAACAAATGGGGATCTGTGAGGGTAATCTTGAGAAATTTGCTACTTCGTTTAATTCATGCATGGTTTTGCAAGACGGCCTAACAGAGGACACTATTGAGAAAACCTATCAACATCTTCTGTCGGCTTATCTTTTTCCTGCTACAAGGGCTGGCTTTGCAATTGAGTGTGAGGCTAGCAGTGGCAGCGGTCGTGCAGATATTTCGCTTTACCCAGAGCCTGGAAATCGCTCGAGCCCAGATCGTAACATAACTGCATATTACATCTTTGAGCTAAAAAGGTATTCTGGGGCTCGGTCTAGGAATAACAGGGATCGGTTTTCGACATCAAATCGGCGCAGTGTAGCAGCTCATGTGTTTAATCAGACTATTGAGGCACAGACACAGATTTATGAGCGCTATTATCCAACAATAATGGAAAGAGCACGGTCATGCAAAATGTTGTTTGTGATTGGTATGACATTCTGGTGCAATCGATTTTGTATGGTTATTACCAGACGAGAGGCAACGAAAAACGCAGATTGCATGATTACATGGCGCCTCAAGAACTACTCTGATGGACCGATAGGCAGCACAATGCCGGATTATAATGATATTGGTGACAACATTGAGACTTCAGATCCACATGGTCTACGCACTCATTTTGTTCAGGGAAGTCTTGTTATGCTCACAGTTTAGGATGTTCAATTGTAAAAAAATTTTGTATATAATCTTCACTACTTTGTGCTATCTGTCTTGGGACGTGTAAAAGTGATATAAATAACAACAACATTTTTTTATAATCCATTGGTAACATCCGATGAAACTGTAAATAGCCGTAGAAAAAATGTGTACACATCAGCTTGTCAACATAAACATTATCTACTTAAAAAACACATGCGCCATTTATATGCCATCATTTGAACGCGTTGCTGATTGTATTTTAGTACACGACCGCTAAAAATATTATAAACTAATAGAATAAAATTATACCGCACTAGCCAGAGACTTGCGTGCACCAATAAGTAGTAGAAGTTTAACAGTGTATGTGAACAGAGCCTCTTTGGACATAAACAAGAGCGAAGCAGTGAGCATAGACTGGACCAACTTGCTTTCAATGCCCTTATACAAGCCAGCAATTCCTTCTTGAGCAATAACCTTGCGCAGGCCATCCACAAGACTGGTATACCGCTCGTTCTCGTTCTTGGACTGCTTAAGCTGCATCCGAGACTTTATTAAAACATACGGATATGTAACGCCAGTCGCGCACAGTTTGGATATGGCACCGAGCAGAAAGAAGTCTAGAGACCCGAGTTTGCGGATCCGCTCGATTCTATTCTTCAGCTGCTCAAATGCCGTATACTGAATGATAGGGTTGATGACCAGAATCAGCGCTGGAATAAGACCTTGCCACAGCGACAGCACACCATCTTCCTTGATAATTTCGGTAAATGCCTGCAGTGTCGATGGTGTTGCCTTTTTCTGCGAATCGCTATTGTTTTCACCATTAGCCACAGCCCTCTGTCTTTTCTGTTTGACTGTCAGCCGCGTATTCACAACCCAAATAGGATTTGTAATAATGCAAGTCATCGACCCAGCAATGGCCCCCGAGATCATACTCTCTACAGTGCTCATGGATTTGCGCTTCGACGCACGTTCAAATGCAGCCTTGACCGCCTCAAAGAAGTAGTAGTACACTCCATTAGTGACTGCTGCACCAAACACTGCCGATTCGAGTCCCGAAAACAATCCGGCAATGCCCTCCTGAGATAATATTTTGCGCAGCGCATCCATATTGCCTGTGTACGCAGTCTCATCGTTGTTGTTGCGTTGTACTTGCAAACGCGTGCCGACGGTCAACAGCGGATACGTCACAGCCATTGAAATAATACCTCCGCCAGCACCGGCTAGAGCATGCGCGACGTTGTCCGACATCTTTTCTTCTGTGTTTTGTTGTAATAGTTTAAAATACGTGAGGAGGAAAAATAAAGAATGGTGATACAACAGTAGAAGGGGGAGAGGGAAGCGCACAACCGCCTTTATGTAGTCTGTAGATGAAAGACGCATTCATGATATGCAACACGCTTATCGTTACACACTTACTGGAACAGTAGTCACGGAGGCACGCGCACGGCCTCTCCTCGTCAGTCCTGTCTCCCGCGCATGTGAAATCAGGCCGGTTGATCTAATCACAAGTATTGACTTGATATCAAACAAAAAGGTAAGAGAGAAATGTGTGCAGAGTTGGAAGCACGCTTCTCTCTACACAAATTACCTTCTCGTTAGACACAACTGACACAGCTTTATTCTCTCTGAAATCTAGAGATCTGCGGGAAATGCTTTGTGGCAAGACTCTAAACCAGCGCTTAACAAGCCTCGGCGCGGCATTCCAGCACAGGTTCACTGCGACCAAAACAGTTGTTGGGACAGCAGCGCGGCAAATCCACCAGTCTACATTTGCAAGAGACGTGCAGCCCTACATACTGCCAAAGATTCAGTTTGATCAGCCGCTTGTCAAGCCGGAAGAGAAGCGACCAAACGTAATGAAGATAATCGAGCGTGAATCGCTTGCACGAGCAGACGTTGACGGACGTTCAAAGCTATTTGTTCGTCGAGCACATCCCAAAGATAGACTTTGTGCAGGTGATGTTGTGTTTGTGGAGACATTCAACAGTATGAGCGATACTTCTGCTACAAGCAGCTTTACTGGCGTGTGCATTGCCATTTACAGACGCGGCATCGATACATCGTTTATTCTGCGGAACATGGTGCTTAATGTTGGCGTCGAGGTGCGGTTTATGGCGTACTCGCCGCTGATGAAGCGGATCGAGATTATTCAAAAGGCTAAAAAGTCTAAAAGAGCCAAGTTGTTTTACCTGAGAGAGAATCCAGGCAGGACGTTCCAACTCAAGGCCCTGAAAAAGATGGCAAAGTCTGCTGCTTCGACTGCCACGAAAAAGTAGAGTGGCCTAGTGACCTGCAGTTCGGACCCACATGTGTGGTGCACTTTTCTCTCTCTTACCCTCGTCCTATATGGCGAGGTCCGATTTCCGCAAGCTATACACGCACATGTCGCTTTTTTCTTTTCTTGTGATATAGAGGTGTATTGTTGTTGTCTCTTTTTTCTACTTTATATCTTTGAAACAAGAGCTGGGAGGTATGGCTGTGCTTGACATTTACCTCGCAAGACATGGACAGACAGAAGCCAATGCTTCTGCGATAATGCAAGGTAGCAGAATCAATCCACCTCTAAACGAGCGTGGCGAGAAACAGGCTAACGCGCTAGCAGAAGCAATGAAGGATGAGAAACTTGACTGGATTCTAACTTCAGGGTTAGAGCGTGCAATACAGACTGGTAACCGGGTAGCAAAGTACCATAGCAATGCCCCCTTTGTCAGCGATGCACGACTCAATGAGATATCTTGGGGAGAGGCTGACGGGCAAAAGTTTTCTGATATTAAGTCAGAATTGAACTCTGTACTGGGAAAATGGAAAAGCGGCGATGCTGATGCCAGAATTGAGGGGGGTGAGTCGGCCAACGATGGTCGCAAAAGAATTCTATTGGCGTTTGCAGATATCCTCAAGGTATCCCGTGAACGAGACTACCACAAGATCATTCTCTGCATCCATGGTCGCATTATGCGAGTGATAATGGCGTCACTTGTGGACAAGGATCTATCCAAGATGCAGCGCTTCTCACACACGAACGGCTGTTACCATCATATTAGAGTTGATCTCGGTGATGACAATACGAATTTGGACCCAAGTAAGCTGGTCTTTGAGCCAATAAGCATTGACGTCAGAGACCACCTAGAAAATATCAAGCTTTCAGAGCATGAGCCAAACCTTATAAACGGGCTATGAGGAATGTGGGGATGCATATCTAATATTTTTTATTTATCAAGCATAGTAGGATTTTATAGAATACAGGTTGAGGTTGTTTGGACATGCGAGAATTGGTGTGCCTGCATGAATCGACCCTACTAGACCCTGGATCAGGACGCCACAATAACGCGTGCAAAACAATGCGCTCTCACTTGGCTTGTAAATACGCCTAGGATAATGCGCTTCTCTTAATCGATGAGTCTGGCTAAGCCTCCATATAGGAGGAAGCAATGCGCGCATATATACAATTAATTTGTAACTTGAGCAAGAAGATTGACGATGGGTATGCACTTTCACTTCCATCTTGGAAATCTTTAACAAAAGACAAACAAGGTAAGCTGATGTTGCCACGGGATGCCCGCAGAAGCCTTGGTGATCCAAGGTCTGAAAACGATATTTCCCCGCGTCAAAATAAAATGATCATTTTCTGTCCAATTGTCACCTGCTAAGCCCAGCGAAATGGGAACGCTTGGTAGGCAGGCGGGCCGATGCTGTGGGTGTGTTTAGGGGCATCCCATGTTATCCAAAGATGACAAATATGACGCTGGAACTGCGCCAATAAAAAATACCAGTCAATGCGGGAATGAAATGCGCACAGTTTTCTCCAATTTCTCTTAAAAGTGGGCCACTTCTCTCATCCTGCTCCTCGCAATGATAACAAATTTTTCTTTATGATTGTTTTTTCTTTACTGTCAGACTGAAAGGAAAGAACCCGTCCACATACGTGGCTTGTTTATACCGCCATTCACCTGTATTATCGTAGTCGCGCAAGTTCATGATCAAGCTCCAGTTTCTTTCGCTTTTCAAAAAAGGACCCAGAAAAACCGCTGCACATCGAGAAACGGTAGCTGCGCCTGTAAATGATGTGCAATTTGATGTTTCTACATATCCAATGCACCGCTCAACCAGCATGGCAAGCTTGGACTCGCAGCGTACGCTGGTCAACGACAACACCAGGCAGATGATGATGGTTAGTGTACCACGTCATCCACAAACCCATGCACGTCCGCGCAGTCAATTCACCATTGGTGCTAGGC
Organism: Coemansia sp. RSA 1365; assembly: GCA_027578695.1. Taxonomy (NCBI): domain Eukaryota; kingdom Fungi; phylum Kickxellomycota; class Kickxellomycetes; order Kickxellales; family Kickxellaceae; genus Coemansia; species Coemansia sp. RSA 1365. The sequence goes on along the minus strand of JANBTM010000010.1, from coordinate 66,357 downwards.
GTGTTATTCCGTGTTAGCAACAGACCTCGCATGCTGTCTACTATTGCTCTGCCGCTTTCCACCAATGTCGCCACTGTGTATATTTGCGGCTTTTCGGTTATTTATTATTATATTGCCCTTGTTTCTCTCACATGCACGCGTGTAAGACAGCCACGCGCCTACATGTGTCTGCAGGTTACTTTGTACTTGGTCTCAATTCAGTGGCCGCAGCATCGAACGGTAAAAAAGATTTACTAAGAACAGCACCAGACACTGTCAGTGTGACAATCCCTATTGTTTAGGATTGCGTGCTTTTTTTCAAGTTAGTGGACCTATTGTAGAATTTGTAGTAATCTATAATTTACCGTTTACCGTTTACCTTCTGTGTTGTGAAATATGATCATTGCAATAACAGAATCCACGCATGCATAGCACTGAGATTATCCGGATCAGCAAGTCCGATCGCACTTGTTTTTGAGAGTTTCCTGAACTGGGTGATTTTATAGTTGATTAGCAGTAGATCAACGTTAAAAGTGTGGCCAGTGTAAATGGCCTGACGCAAAATAATGGTCTGATGCGCACTGTCCTGTTCAACTTAATGGAGTTTTTGTATCTCAATAGAGCGGCTTGTCTTATTTCTGCCACCACCAATATCACTCTAAAATGATCTCTGAATTATCAAGGCTAAGACCGGTAGCTTCCCGCTTTACTTGCATTTCGCGACTGACGTACGTTCCGCCTGACGGTAATGCACTACTCAAACGCTGCTGCTTTGTACTTTCTGGCATGCTAATTGGTCCCCTGTTGTTATGAAGCCGCATTGTAGTACCGCGCGTTACTATACGACTCAAAATAAGCCTTTATCTGAGGAACCTATTTCAAAGAACTCCGTACCAAGGGTTGGCGCATTGCACATATGGACCGGTGTAAAGCTGGGAGCACTTGTCACCGCTGGTGTGGGCCTTGGATATTGGGCTGCTTTGCAGCAGCAAGAAAGAGAGCAGAAGACTTCATCTGCCACAGAGCTTGATACGTCCTTGGGCAGCGAGATCTCGCGCTTAAAGGCCCCATCAACGATACCATATACAGATTACGAGAATGAGACGAAGCCGTCGTACTATAGAGATACATCTCGGCCAATGCACGATCGCATGGAGGCTTTTGTGCTCGACTTGCAGGATAGGTTGGTGGCTTCGCTAGAGTCTTTGGAGCCATCACGCAGGTTTGTTCGGGACAGATGGCAGCGCGAAGATGGAAATGGGTACGGGATCTCGTGCATATTGCAAGATGGCGAGGCCTACGAGAAGGCTGGAGTTAATGTTAGCGTTATTGAGGGCACATTGGCACCAGGTCAGCTAAAATCGATGCGAGAGCGCAATCCGCATACTGCGCAGAAGCTCAGCGCCACAGAGGAGTACGACTTTCGCGTGGCTGGTGTGTCGGTTGTTGTACATCCACGCAATCCTTATGCGCCAACTGCACACAAGAACTACCGTCGATTCGAAGTATACCGCAAAGGTGAAAGGGACGCCGGTCCGGTGCTGGCCTGGTTTGGAGGTGGAGCTGATTTGACGCCGTCTTATGTGTTTGAGGATGATATCAAGCACTTTCATCAGACGCTGAAGCATGCCTGTGATGCACACGATAAATCATACTATCCTAGATTTAAGGAATGGTGTGACAAGTATTTTACCAATGTTCATCGTCACGAAACACGCGGTGTTGGCGGAATATTTTTTGATGACCTTGAAAACAAGGAACCTGAAGAACTGTTCCGTTTTGTTTACGATGTTGGCAATGCGTTTATTGCGGCATATGTGCCGATTGTAGCTAAGCGCATGACAATGCCTTACACAGTGCGCGAGCGCAATTGGCAACTTATCCGCAGAGGTCACTATGCCGAATTTAATCTGGTTTATGACCGTGGCACAAAGTTTGGTTTAATGACACCTGGCGCACGAATCGAGTCTATCCTTATGTCGCTACCGTTGACAGCTCGGTGGGAGTACATGAATGAGCCGGAACACGGATCGCCAGAAGACAAGCTGCTGCAAACCGTACGCACAACATTTGACTGGACAAAGTAACCTCTTTTATGCCACATGTCTTATTTATTATTTACATGCAAAAGTTTGCAAGAGTAACATTACTAGGGGGTTTCTGGGTGCGATAATTATACAACACTACCCCAAATTCTCTACGAAAATATTGTTGAGTGTAATGGCTGTGCCATGGCTTTTGCTTATCTTACTGTGTAGCCTGGGATGTAGCTTTTTCTGCTCTTATCTACACTACGTTTTTTTTTTTCTTCAAAATATTGTAGAATCCAAGCCAGCGGATAAGACTATTATCAGTTTATAAAAAGAAATATATTGACACGTCAGGTATTATTTTGGACATGCGTTTCAAACGTCATTCTCTCTGTAATTATAAAGGAGCTTATGAAGTCCACACATATTGCATTATAGATTTTGGAGTTTGCTAACATCAAGCCATTTAGTATTTGTCAGCAATAGGGATAAACACCAGACTGCTCAGATATTTAAGAAACGCCAGGGGGTTTTCCTAGAGTGTTCTTTCCTTTTGAAGATTTTTTCAAAGTCATATTATTTACTATCATTTTCTTCTTTCTCCGTGACATTCTATATCCACTGTTTGCAAGTGTAGTCATATCAATTAAAAATGGCTTCTGGTGAATATCCGTCGTATACCTTGCGTTATTTTAACATGATTGGACGGGCTGAAGCCTGTCGCCTGTTGTTGACTGCTGCCAAGGTTAAATGGACGGAGGAGCATCCCGAATGGCCACAGGAAAAGGAAAAGCAGCCATTTGGACATCTTCCTGTGCTAATTGAAAAACGCACTGATGGTAGTGAGCTAGTTCTCAGTGAGTCTTCAACTATCGAGCGGTTCCTGGCACGTACCTATGGCTTTCTGCCTCTAGATCCTACGCAATCTGCTATTCAAGAACAGATACGCGATCAACAGTGGGATGTAATTAATGCATTTATTTTTGTTATCAAGGTTCATGGTGATGAGGATAAGAAATCGGGTATGGATAGATTCAATGATCTGTTTAACAGAATGGTCAAGGTTCATATGAGCATATTGGATGCAAATACTAACAAGAAACATCTTTTTGGTGACAAGCTTTCGTTTGCGGACATATCGTTGTATGGCTTTTATAAGATCACAGCTATTCACTTTCTACAGTTCCGGGAGGATGCATGTGAGCTAACTAAAGCCAAGGTGACACCAGAAATTTTAAGCTTACTTGCTAGTATTGAGGCTGAGCCTCTGCTTAAGAATCACTTTGAAAAGTGTGAATCCTTAGTAGCAAAACTTTCAGACTAGAGAATTTCAACATCTTGCACACTATTCTTACAATACTTTATGTTTTTTACTAGTTGGTGGGAATTTGTGCATAAACAGGTAAAGCTAACGTCTTCCTCCCCGAATTATTTGTAAGCAATTGTAATAATCATCTTATGACAGACTAAAGTATTTGTAAGCAACTGTGGTGAAAATTCCATGTCATGCCGAAATACATTTGCTGTCAAAAATCAGGTTTCTTAGAAGTTTCTTAAGAATGTATTCTCCTGTTTAGAGATCGACATCCGGGTAAAAAGGGGCGTCTTGGCCATTGCTCTGAAAAGGTTTAAAATAGCGACATGCAACAATTGCTCCAAAAAAACTCTTCAAGCCATCTATTTTTCTACTCTACTTACAATATTCGAGCTTTTTTTACTAGGATAGAAAAATGTCGTCTAAACCATCATACGTATTTCGTTATTTCAATCTTATTGGAAGAGCCGAGTCCAGCCGTCTGTTGCTAGCAGCAGGTAATGTGGATTGGGTAGAGGAACATCCAGAGTGGCCACAGGATAAGGAAAAGCAGCCATTTGGAAGATTACCTGTACTAATAGAAAAAAGTACCGACGGCAGTGAGCTAGTGCTCAGCGAATCTTTCACTATTGAGCGTTACCTTGGACGTATTTTTGGGCTTTTACCCACTGATCCGAAAGCATCTGCTTTACAAGAGCAGATATCCGACAGACAATCCGATATTATTGCTGCTTGTGCTTCTTTGCCCAAGTTTACTCTCGAAAAGGACAAAGAAATGTGTAAGGCTGAGATTGTTGACCTCCTCACAAGAATAGTAAAGTCCCACATGGAGATACTAAGTGCTAATAGCTGCAAAACTCATCTATTTGGTGACAAATTGTCATATGCTGACATTACACTGTATGCTTTTTACAAGATAATGGGAATGTATATAGAGTGCATTTGGGAGGGGATCTCAGCAATTATCAAAGCAAAGGTGACGCCTGAGATTCTATCACTACTTGCCAGCATTGAAGCGGAACCTCTACTTGCATCTCATTTATCAAAATGCGAGTCTCTCGTAACCCAACTCTCACAGACGGTTTAAGTATAATTTCTGATTCAGGAAGTTTTAATATAACCAATACTTATTTGGAAGAATAAAATCTAAGAGAAAAGCTTGGTATACATTTGTTTCTCTTTCTTCTCGCGCTCAGAAATAGCTCTCTCAACGAGGATGAGTTCGTTTGATATTGCCTTGTCATGAGGATCGAGTTCTTTTGCCATCTTTAAATCCTCACGAGCCTTCTCGAAGCGCTTCAATTGACGACTGGCAGAACCACGACGGAAGTAAGCCTTGGTGCGATCTTTCACGGTAACTTCCTTGTCCTGAATTTCAAGAACAATAGAACAGTCATTGGCAGCCTCTGCATATTTGCCCTGCTTAAGATTGCACATGGCACGATTAAGCATGATTGGTACACGTAATGCAAGGAACTGTGGGCGCAACTTATCCTCGGGATCATTATCCTTATCAAAGACCATTAGCTCACGCAAATAGCGCAGACCCTTTGAATACTTGGCAATAGCAGCATCCAAACTTCCGCGCTTAAATTCCTCATTGCCTTCAGTCTTCATCTTTTGCCCAATATCCAGCAGGGTCTGTGGCGGAATCTCATCAGCACTTTCTGGAATTTCATAATCCTCCGGGTCTTCGGGAACTCCGTCAATTGGAGTGCTGCCATCATCCTCACCAGGCTTTAGTTCACCACAATCCTCAATAGTAACGCTCTCAATCGGCTTGTCACCCGAGGCCGTAGGATTCGCCTCAATGGCCTTGGCCACATAGCGACCCTTCAAGAGCTGACCAAACACTACGTGCTTGTTGTCCAGATGTGGAGTATCGACAGTAGTGATAAAGAACTGCGAACCGTTTGTGTTGGGACCAGCATTGGCCATACTTAAAAGGTATGGACGGTCATGCTTGTAGGGAAAAGCCTCATCCTCAAACTTCTCGCCATAAATGCTCTCACCACCGGTGCCATTACCCGCAGTAAAGTCACCACCTTGTATCATAAAGTTCTTGATCACTCTATGGAAGCCGCATCCCTTAAAATGAAGCGGCTTGCCTAGCTTGCCTTCGCCTTTCTCACCTGTGCATAGCGCGCGGAAGTTCTCAGCTGTCTTTGGAACCTTGTCTGCATACAGCTCCATGACTATGCGACCGGCAGGGAGACCGCCGATGGCAATATCAAAAAACACACGAGGGTTCTCACTGTTAAGCATATTGACGACCATATTTTTTTCTGATGAATTTAGCTTTAAAAGTTAACTGCAAAAAAAAGAAGTGGAAAGCGCACGAGAGAAGAAGAAAAGACTGACCTTCTTGCTTTTGTTTTGTAGTGGGCCTTTTCAGCACTCCCCTTCATGCAAAGCCCATAGAACTTTCTCGATCCACAGACCCAGTATTTTGGGCCATGGTCTGAAAATAAAACAATCCCTTATTTACACCCCTGGTTCATCGC
>JANBTM010000010.1:25684-46503 GCA_027578695.1 Coemansia sp. RSA 1365 | reverse complement strand
AAAAGCAAGAATGTTTCATGTTGAGTGCATAATGTCTACTGCATATAAGAAAATGGAAAGTCATTGTTAAACCATGCGCAAGTTACCTTTCTTTTTGTTGTTGCTGGGCTTCGTTGCCGTTGCTCGAGACCCGCGTGCCATTATGTAATGTTTCGCGCAGCAGTTTTTGAATATAAAAAAGAAAAGGCTGAATATACTGTGTAGAGCAGAAACAACCAACAAAACATCCTAACTGCTGCCACGAAAAAAAAAAAGAAGGAAACGAAAGTTTCTGCTGATTAGATCACAACAGAATTTGACAGTGTTTTGATCACCAAACATGTGTTCACTTGCTACGTGGGAGTCACATACAAAAACATCCACCTCCCAAGCTGTACAGCGTTGCAGACTAAGGCAAGTTCCTTAAAATTCACCTATCCTTCAAAACCTTCCCCTTCACATTCACTACTTTTATTTTTAGTTTGCATCCAGTACTAACAGCATTATATCAACAGCCTACTATCTATTAACATAAAACCAAATGTCACTCTATGGTTTTGACGCTGTCCATAGGGAGCAGCAAGAAGGGACGCGCACAAAACCATCGTTATACTCGTCCCTTTCATCCAGGGAAAAGCCAGGTTCTAAGCTATTTGACTTGTCTATGGAAGACTTTGACGACAGTGACTTGGAAAACCTTAACTTTACTAAAATCAACAGTCAACACATGGACATATCACAACCAACAACAGTCAACCGCTTGTCGCATGAAAAAGATACATCGGGTTTTCAACTTTCTTTTTCGTCAAATGCTGAAAATTCCGATAAGCGGAGTAAGCTTTTTGCTGGCAACCACACTTTTGAAAGTGAGGGTTCAAGACCATCACTAGTTTCTGGAACAAAGCTTTCTGGGAGGATTAATGGTCATGTAGACTATCAACAGACCGAAATACTTGGGTCGGGTTATGAGCAAAGCAGTCAAGAGACAATCCCATCCGATGACGAACAACCGATATCTCCTAGAATTGCGCCAACCAGAGCAAGAGAATATCACGATGCTGCGAAGCATCAAACGCCGGCCTCATATAGATTATCACAGACAGACTCTGACGTAACCGAAGAACCCAAAGCAGAACACGGTGCTTCAGATTTGGCCAGGAAAAATGGAGCTGCTGCTTTGGTTGCTTCTGCAACAGAGACGCCTGCATATAAGCTGCCGCCGCATCCAAAGACACAGGGTTCGAATGTTACCACACGTTGGAGGCGTCGTGGACGTCTGGGGCTGGCAAAGCCAAAGAGAATTGGAGCAGATGGGCGCTCGGATGCCAACCCTAATGACATTGACGCAGATGGCTTAGGCACTGGTCTGGAATCAAGTCCCCCAAACTCGCTGGACTTTCTGGCTGGTTCATCCGGTTCGATTGACCAAAAACACGGAGTGCACATTGCGCGTTCTCCACCACGGTCTTTTGCATCGGGGTATGGTAGTATGGAGTCCATGGATGGTGCAATACACCACGGCTCGATTGCATCTCTTGATGATATAGCAGCAGCTGACGTAGAACATACATTTCAGGCATCACGCGTGCGGATCTCGGGACGAAGTGGCGTTAGTGCTATGAACGGCAGTCAAGAAACTATTCGCTCAGCTCCTAATGGAGGCGCTGCAACCTCCTATGAAAGCTCAAATGGTCGATATATGGATATCAGCGACATTTCTACCGCCAGCAATCCAAAGAGTTGCCCACAGTCACCTGATCCGTCTGCCAACAGCACAAAGATGCCAATGGATACCGATTTGTCTCCGTCGAATGCATTCCAGGAAGCAGCGACACACTCAAAAGGGCGAACGTCAGTGTCAAGTAGCAGCGATTCTAAGAGTTTGTATCAGACAGAGTCAGCCAGACGGCGAGCAGTGTCACCACTTCCTGGACGTGCTCGACCTATAGCATCAACACATACGCCGGGCTCCAACTCCTCAGAAAATATTCAGAGAGCTGCATCGCCACGACCATCAAACTCACTTTCTGGGCGTCATAGCAATAACTTGGCAAACAATAGTCAACGACGACCGTCGCAGGGAGATTCTGCTATGGATATTTCAGCACGTTTTCAGCAATACGAGCGACGCATGAACGATATGTCACCACAATACAGATCACCACGCGAACGTCCTCGCGTCCTAGAAACCATGTCGCAAAGTCCTGAGGCAAGTCCTGAACCTCGTAATATGTCTGTTCGCGAGGAGCACAAAGACATGCGTGCTTCCGAACATCGTGGTGCTCATCAATTGCAAGGGTCTTCGAGAAGCCTAAGAAATACCGAGTTGCGCAGTCCACCAGTGAAACAGCAACGGCAACAAAGTCCTGAGGAGCGTCCTGGATACCCTGATGTCGATTTTGCGTCGCCGAAACTATCTGCACGCCGTTTACTGGATAATAACTTTGACGCGCTGCGTAACAATACTCCCATTGCACCACATGATACTGCGCAGGCAGAGACGAATTCAGGGTCCGGGTCTAAAGCTGTCAGCGCGAGAAGCGATAGTAAGGGCAAGTATTCACTTTTTCCAACACCTGTGGTTGAAAGCAAAGCACCATTTCAGGAGGCTTCACCTGTTCCTGTGACAGCGCAAGTGTCCGAGAAACATCTTCCACAGGAGCAGGCGCCACCAGCATCCACATCACAGAGTCGACAGCAACATTCAGCACCACACAACAGCATGGATCCAAAACGAACGCTTGCAGTCAATGGCAGACCTTATCAGAAGATTAGCATAACTGGTCGCGGAGGTAGCTCCAAAGTATACAAGGCAATGTCTGCTAAGCATGAGATTTTTGCGATCAAACGAGTATCGTTTTCGCGAGCTGATGTACAAGCTATTGAGGGCTATGTAAACGAAATAATATTGCTGCGCAAGTTCGAAGGTAATCCCTATATTATTCAGCTCTTTGATGCCGAGATCAACAAAGAACGCGGATTGTTACATATGGTTATGGAGTTTGGAGAGACGGACTTGGCTAGTGTGCTGAAGCGTTGTGGTAGTCGACCTTTGGGTATGAATGTTATTCGTCTGTATTGGGAGCAGATGCTTCGCGCAGTGCAGACTATTCATGAGGAACGTGTGGTACATGCAGATCTGAAACCTGCCAATTATTTACTGGTTAAAGGGTCACTAAAGCTGATTGATTTTGGCATTGCCAAAGCTATTGGAAACGACACTACTAATATCCATCGCGAGAATCAGATTGGTACTGTTAATTACATGTCTCCGGAGGCCATTAAGGAGACTAATACAGATGGTGGAAAGCGTATGATGAAATTGGGTCGTGCCAGTGACATTTGGTCTCTCGGTATCATTCTATACCAGATGTGTTATGGCCGTACACCCTTTGCTCAGCTTCCACTGTTCAAAAAACTGGCGTCTATTCCAGATCCGTCTTTTGTCATTTCTTACCCGCCATATATGGCTGGATGTCTGCAGGTTGGTACAGAAAATGACCCAAATGGCAATGCTGAACCCAAATTTCCTGATGGCACTAAGAAGATACAGGCACCGCCAGAGCTTCTGCGTGTGATGCGTATTTGTTTACAGCGGGATCCAACCAAGCGCATGGACATTCCTGATCTCTTAGTAGACCCACTATTGTGTCCTATTTCGTTAGATCAAGCACTGCCTTCAGCTATGTCGCAGATGCTTTCACTTCTGAAACGTACTCCACATGTGTTGGATCAGTGGGATATCTCTGAAGCTCAGAATGAACGTGTATTGAGTTCACTAGTTCACGCCCTACACCAACAGGAACAAAATAGATAAACGGGTGTTTTTTTTTGATAGTTTGGTGCTTGTGTTTTACTTGGCAAAAAGAGGTGAAATAGTTGATTACTTTTTTTTTTTGTTTACATTTATTTTGATCGTTTGCAACTGACTTTTCTCTTTATTGTGCTTTTATTTCATATATATTTTTCGAATTTCGTTTTCAGCAATGAGGAACCCTTATGATGAGCAACAGACACAGATTCTAGCACGCATTACTAATAATGTGGTACGTGGTTGAGAACTATCCATTGTAGCTTTTTTTTTTACAACAGACTATGAACACTACAAACCAGCTGCTAACCAAGTTTCTCTAAGAATGGAGGAAAGTTTTTATTGGACTACTGTAGGTCAAACTGAACGACACGCTGCTTGAGTTAAACCAGAAGATTGAGGAAATAAACGATATGAACAGCGACCTAGTTGCGTTTTCAAATATTTGGAACCATTATCAGCGCAATGCCAACCTTTACTTATCCAGTACCAACAGTCTAGAGGCTGCTGACAAGCAATAGCTTAACAGCGATTGCGTGATAATACCCACGATCCATTCTCATCAAACATCCTTTTTTTGTGCTTTTCTTTTTTTTTTTCAAAAAACAAATTATTCTACACCTTTTTTTTTTTTATTCAATTTGGTCTAAAATTCTAGTAATAAAAATGCGCTCGTATCTGTATGACAACAGCAATGCTGACCAGCGAGAGTTACACGATTCGGGAGTACCAGTGAGTTTAGAAAAGCTACAAGAGTTGGGCGTAGAGTACAGACGACTCGACGGCAACGTTTCTGAGAACCTTGCAGCAGTTGACAAGCTTTGTCAGGAGCGTTCATATAAGAATCGAGATGAAATCAACATTTCACCCAGTTTACTTCCTGAATATGAGAAGAAGATTAAAATATTCTTTACTGAACATATACATGAGGACGAGGAAATCAGGTTCATACTCGAAGGCGCAGGATTCTTTGATGTACGGGATAAGGAAGACCGTTGGGTGAGAATTCTTGTTGAAAAGGGCGACTTGCTAATTGTACCTGCTGGTATCTACCATCGTTTTACATTGGATACTTCAAATTATATCAAAGCCATGCGACTATTCAAGGAAGACCCAAAATGGACACCAATCAATCGTCCTGATGCAGATAAGAACCAGCATCATCTTGCACATCTGCAATTGATCGGCGCATCTAGCTAAAACTTTTTTTTTTTAAGAATCAACAGTGATTTTTTTCTTTTTTACCTTGTTTGTTTTTACCAACTTCAGATTTAACCAACACTTTTTTTTTGGCAATGAGTACAACAAAGGAGACAGGGGCGATATTAGCGCCAAGGAGTATGCCAACAGGACAACGTAATGTAGTACGGTCGAATGATTCAGCCTCACTATGGAATTGTACGCTATCACCAGGATGGACAGAAGAAGAAGTGGGAGTTTTAGGGAAAGCACTTATGAAGTTTGGTATTGGTAATTGGATGAAGATAATAGAATCAGAGTGTCTTCCGGGTAAAACTATAGCACAAATGAATCTACAAACACAACGGATGCTTGGACAACAAAGCACAGCAGAATTTAACGGGCTTCATATAGACGCACTACAAATAGGAGCAATAAATTCTAAAAGACAAGGCGCAGATATTAGACGTAAAAACAACTGTATTGTTAACATGGGAGGAAAACTTACTAGAGAACAAGTTGAACAAAGAAGAATTGCACATAGAATAAAATTTCAAGTCCCGGAAGAAGTTTGGTCTGCTATTGTGTTGCCTAAACCTGACAATCCTCATTTATTGTTGGATAAGAAGCGTGAAGAGTTGAAAAGTCTTCAAATAGAGTTGGACGATGTTGTTGCTAGAATCTCTGCCATTGAAAAGACTCCAGAGTGCGATTCTTCTCAATCTGCTGGAATAAAACGCTCTCGTGAATAAACCAACTAGCATTTTTTTTTTTTTGAAACATTTCATTATTTGCATTAAAAAAATTAACTTTATTCTTGTGTCTGATAGCGTTTATCCTGTTTTGAGCACTGACATTTGACGCCACGCCTGTCTAAAACTGGGATTTGAAACACATGAAGCCATACTTTCTTTACTTCTGTCAGTCAAAAAAACAACCACAGTATATGAGCCATGCATGGTCAGTGGGTTGTTTGACACACATGTTTTTTTTTTTGACAAGGCAGGGGTTGTAATAAGGGTTGCTGGTATTAACGTCCTCCCCCCTGGTGGAACTACCAAATTTAGGTATTGAATCGGGCATCCTCCCACCTGTACACGGGACCAGGTCGTGTTGTTTGTTGATTGTGCTTTTGCATTGCAGAAGGCATATTCTGCGAGTGGTGTGCGGGGTACGCATTAATCATCGTAGGTGAGGCAGCTGACCGATGTGATCCAGCGGATAACCGTGAGCTTACACTGCCTTGCCGCGAAGGCACATAGCGTGCATTGTTAGCAGACTGAGCCACTGATGCTAATGAGCTATTGGAAGGCGGATACATGTCACGAATAGAATAAGGTGGTGGTGGCATTTGTTGGGTCTGCTGTATTCCGCGAGACGCATATGGGTACTGTTCTGGACTGCATGCACGAGACCGCACAGAAGGTGTGGGAGAAAGCTGCTGCTGCGGTTCCAGTGGCAACGGTGGGTACGGGTGTTGTTGTAAGGGCGGATACGGACATTGTTGCAATGGCGGGTATGGATGTTGGTGTTGCAGATGGGGATGGGGATACGTTGTGTCAGGAGCAATAAACCCACCCGGTTCACCTGCACACATAGGCTGCAATGGTGGACGACCACAGTTACGCTCCCAGCCACCATCTCGAGGATTGTAAGTGATGTTTGGATGACCTGGTAGCATAAAACCTAACGGCGCAGAGTTATATTCGTTTGTTTCAGGCACTATAGGCAGTACAAATCCCCCCGGATCACCTGGCATAAACTGACTGCTTAGGTTCTGGTTGTTGTGTCCAGAACTCTGTGGTGTGGGTGGTTTTGAAAGCTGGTTGCGACTCAGACGCAAATGATCGGATGCCGGATACATTTATTTTAAGAACCTTCGAAAAAAGCGATGGAAGACGCGGAGAAAAGATTAGAACACTGGAAGTATTCTTAAAAGTAGCAATATACAAAGGAAAGAATAGTATCATCTGCGCACCAAAAGAAAGTTTTTGCGAGAATGGGCTTGCTTTTATTCCTGAAAAAATGACGATTGTTAAAGGGGCTGCTGGGGGTGGCTGACCTACGCGCATTCATCCTGAAGCGGCCAGCAGAATCGATTGCTGATGTCTGCACGATGGCACATTTCGTCTACCAAGTGTTGGCGTGCCTCTCCCCAACACTAAGACAGCGGAATGTATGAAGATTAGATGAAAAAAAAGCCCACTCATGACAATGAAATTCTTCAAGCTGGTCAGTCTGCAGTTGGATACAACACAATAAAATAGTATCAGTTGTGTTAAAAAGCCCACAGATAGCAATTCTCTATCGTCTTAAAATCCTGATGTCCCACGCTGACTGCATGCGCATGCAGAGTGGTTGGTCACAAGCTGTTTGAACAAAATTCGCCCATCGCTCTCTAAAAATTCAGGTTTTTATAGCATTTGGTTCATTCTGATGACGTAGCCATGCAAAAGATAACCCAAGAAAAATAAATTACCTATGAAATAAAAACAAAAAAAAAAAACCTCGCAGAAAAATTAAAGAAGGCAGCTTGCGCATTCTATTTGCATTAGAAATCCGCAGCCAAAATAGAAATCACCAAACAAGGCGCAAATATAAGCTTTCGGGTGGCGTTTTTTTGGCCACATGCTTATAATTCCGTTCGGAGCACTGGGACTAAAGCTCACACAAAACAGTATAAGTTTTGGTCTTTTCCTCACTGCCCTTGTGCGGATACAACATACCCCTGATTTTGGTGCTGGCTTTACCAACGTAATCACGTCCATGTATTGAAGTAACAGCTGCATACAGTGCTTCTCCAGACTTCTCATGTCCACATGGCAGTGGTCGTCCATCTTTGATGTCCTTTGGATCCAAACGGCCGCGCGTCGTAATCCATTTGTATTTTTCTACTGGCCCACACAGTACTTCATACTCGCGGAATAACACTGGTTTACCATCGTAAACTACTACAAGCCCTTCCTTGGCCATTGTTACCATTCCTACTTGTAAACTATCCTTGTGTTTTATACGTCCTACAAACACTGGATCATCTTTGTAAGTACCTGCGCGAACCGCATCTGCTGGGATACGCGTGTTTCTACACTTGTCAAAACTCATTGTTTTTGTCACAGAATATGTCCAATTTATCTTTAATTCCATGACAATTCTTAATTGTATCTTTGCTTTTATAGAAGAGTAGGGAGTGTTTAATTCCCACTTCTTTTAAGCTAAAAAATGTTGCATATGGTTCATTTATTTTGCGTACTTGTTAGCCAAATAGCAGGTATGTGCTTACTGTGAATTCACCGGCGACCAGTACATGCCACGGTTAGCGTTGTTTTGTGCAGGAGGAATGCTACCAACTGAAGAGCTTCCTGTAGGTCGGTAAGAGCTTGGTCTTGGTCCTCCTCCGTCTTGTGGCGGTGGCCTTGTCGCGTTTTGCTTGTTTAGCTCTGGTGCACTCTGGTTGATAGGTGATGATTTCGGGCCGTTTACTGACTGCATAGAAGAGTTGTTTCCTGGCCCAGACATTCCTGGCCCAGCACTAGCTGGCGGTCGCTGGTTTCCACCTCCGCAAGAAGGGCGAGGCGGATATCCACTGTCAAATTGATTGCGTGGAGGAAGTGGAGGCTGGGAATAACCACCACCCATGGGAGGGTATCCATTATTAGTCGGGGGATAGCCACCATTGTTTGCTGGGGGATAACCACCATTGTTTGCTGGTGGGTACACGTTGTTTCCTGAAGAGTACATGTTATTTGCAGGTGGATAACCACCGCCACCAGGTGGGTACATGTTGTTTGCTGGTGGATAACCACCTCCAGGCGGATAATGCGACCCTCCTCCTCCGAATCCGTTGCTGTGTGGTGGTGGTGCCACAAATCCCCCAGGATCAGCAAACCCACCAGGGCCATTAAATCCACCTGGTCCTCCAGAGAAATTGAAACCAGCTGGTGCGCTAGGCATTTGTGTAGACATTGGTCCTGCACCTACAGCCGGATTATTAACTTGTGAATATCTTTTATTCCCTGGTCCACCATTATTTCCCTGCGACCCCAAGCTTCGGTTCAAGTCATCTACAGGTGGATAGCTCGAGTTGTAAGAACCATAGGAATGACCAGAATATGTGCTACTATTATCAGGCGGATACATAAGTGAGAAAGATACGAGAGTATGTGGGCAAAAAAGACGCAAAGATAGCGAAAAGACTAGACTACAAAAGTGAGAAAGGTGTTAAAGTAGAAAAAAGACAAATACTATTTATCAGCGTAATATTTAAGTGGCTGAATGACAAAAGAATCTACAGAAAAGGTAATTGAAAGATTTTTTTTTTGGTGTCTTAAGATGCAGTTTGGACAAGCAAATCTTTTTATACCCACAACTGCATGCGTTGACAGTGCGTTGATGTGCCACGTGAGCTGCAGATGATGTGTGTCTGACTTGGCACCCTGGGTTCTTTTTGTTCCGCATGTTGATGACGATATGCCCGCAGCAAGCAAGCTCAACGGGCCCAGACAGACCCAATCGCCACATCACAACGCTTGGCGGCGGGTCTGGGCACTGCTCAACATTTGCTATAAGGTAGCTCCGCCTTTTTTTTTTCCTGTATGGAAAACCGTTCTCCTTCCCATTGGCCATTATTGATGGGTGCAAGTCGAGACTTTAAAGTCTTTTGAGCCCTTTCTTGTCGGATCTTCTTTGCGCTTACTAATTCTCACTGGCCATGTGAGCAATCCGCAGCATACCACGGCTCTGTCCGATTCTGCACCACCGGTCACTGGTGAGGCGTAAATCTAGTCATGTGTGTGGGTATCAGTAATCCTGTCGGAACACCGCTCTCCTCACACGCACATTGCCCCCCCCCCCACACATCTGACAAAGTCTGGTTGTCGCCCAGCCCAAGTTGATCCCTAAAGCATAATTTGATTTGTGGAGCTTCCTCCTGTTCCATGCTGTTAAACGGGAGGAGGGGAAAAAAAGGTACATTTGTTAGGGCCACCTTTTCTCTTAGTAGCGTTGGACAGTGCTTGTTTACTTGCTGCTTTTTGCACATCTGCACTAATTCAAAGGCACATCTTGCATACTTTTCTTGCTTAAACAGTACACAGTTAAAAAAAAGTCAGGATAATGTCGAGTAACCACAACGTGTTGGTCGTCGACAACGGCACAGGTTTTGCCAAAGTTGGTTACGCAGGGTCGAATTTCCCAGAACATGTGTTTCCATCAGTAGTTGGTAGACCAATGTTACGTGCAGAAGAAGCAACTACTCTAGCAGACGTACCACATGAAGTAAAAGACATTAACGTTGGAACAGAGGCAGCCGAGTTACGTGCTATTCTTGATATGTCTTATCCTCTGGAGAATGGCATTATCAAAAACTGGGAGGATATGCAGCATCTGTGGGACTATACGTTTTTTGAAAAACTAAAGGCAGACCCAACACAGTGCAAGGTGCTGTTGACCGAAGCCCCGTTGAATCCAAAAGCCAACCGACAGAAAATGTGTGAGGTTATGTTTGAGCGCTATGGCTTTGACAGCGTATATGTTGCGATTCAGGCTGTCTTGACCCTGTATGCACAGGGCTTGCTGACTGGTGTGGTTATTGACTCTGGTGATGGTGTCACGCATATTATTCCAGTGTATCAGGGTTACTCGCTACCGCACTTGACTAGGAGGCTTGATGTTGCCGGCCGCCATGTCACTCGGTACCTAATCAAGCTGTTGCAGCTGCGCGGGTATGCGTTTAACCGTACGGCTGATTTTGAAACTGTTCGTCAGATCAAGGAGAAGGTATGCTATGTTAGCTACGACCTTGACCTTGACAAAAAGCTGGCTACTGAGACTACTACCATGGTCGAGAGCTACACACTTCCCGATGGCCGCATTATTAAAGTAGGATCTGAGCGGTTCCAAGCACCTGAATGTATGTTCCAGCCAGAACTGATTGACGTCGAGTCACCGGGTGTTGCTGAGCTTCTTCTTAATGCCGTACAGGCAGCACCAATTGATATGCGCGCAGATCTCTACAAGCATGTGGTGGTTTCTGGTGGTTCTTCAATGTATCCAGGACTACCCAGTCGTCTAGAGAAGGAGACAAAGCAGCTATATCTGCAGAATGTATTGAACGGAGATTTCTCAAGACTAGACAAATTTAAGTTGCAGATTGACGATCCGCCGAACCGCAAACACATGGTATTCTTGGGAGGTGCAGTTTTAGCAGATGTTATGAAGGACAATGAGGCAGCGTGGGTCACCAAGAAAGAATGGGAAGAATATGGCCCCAGAGCCCTAGACAAACTATCAGTTGAAGAGTTGCGCGAATAGGATTTTCTTTCTTTTGATTTTATTTACGTGCACTTTCTCCAATCCATTGATCTTATTTTGTTATAAGAACACTATAATGCTGCTGACTGAGCTGTAATACCAGCAATATCTATTATGTTGGCTTCTTGTGGACTTTTTTTGCCTGCATATATGGACTTTACAAATGAATACGTCTTCTCCGGTACAAACTCTGGCTTTTCAATTCCTGGCGCAATATCTGTGTTCCTTCGTGCTCTCGATTTTAGATATTTGCTTTTGTTAGGTACCATGCGTGTACTCACTACCATCATTGAGACAGATTCCAAAAGTGAACGGTAATATCTGCAAACTTGTCGACGTGGTGGAAGTATAACCCATCTTTCTTCCCAGCGACGTATTAATACTGCATCTCTAACAGAGCAATCCTGAAGTGCAGGATTTCTAATAATTCCCGTGCGCGCACGCTCTTCTAATATCTCCATTGTTGCTTCATCAACTGGTGGTGCGACTCTATATCGTAAAGATTCCCAACGCGCGTCTTGTGTTTTTGCAACATTAAGTGGATGTAGTGACTTTAGATTTTGTTTATCTACTTCCACTTTACTCTTTCCTAGCTGATGCATTGCGAGCGCATAGAATGCTGGTCTATATTGAGCCATGTCATGAAGATTTCCAAATACTTCCTCTTCCTTCTTGATCCCTACCATAGCCTACTTTGAAAATAATGTAGAAATAACGTGTTAATATATACAAAAAATAGTACAGTTTATAGGTTAGACGACTAGGCATCATTACTGTCTTACCTCAAGCATCATTGCCTTGCGTGGTCCCTTTTGTCCATATCCAGTCTCCAATATGTTTAACACATCCTTAAATCTATGTTTATTAGCCCTCTCTAGCCGATTCGCTGTCTACCAATCAAAAATAGGAACATAATAAGTGCAATGTATGAGATAATAACAATATTTAATCATAATGTAATAATGTAAACTTACTGTTTGTGCATTTCTTAGTTTTGCACGTGCTCTATTAACTTTGCGGTCATAAAGGTTTCTGCGAAAAGTAACTTTGGCATAAGATTGGATAAATTCACGTGTGGTTTCGTCAAAAAATGATCTTGCTTGTTTAAGTATTCTGCGGTAAACATTCATAACCTGCAGTCGAGATGGTAGTTTTACACGCTGTGCATTTGTACGTAAAAGAAAGTCCATCGTATCACTATTAATATCCAATGCTTATTTAATGATAATTTTTATTGGTGTAACGTTGCTATTAGATGTTTTTTGTATTTATACTAGTAACCTTTATCTGTGATTTGTGGGAATATTTACGTGAAGAGGTTGTTTTTTAAATTGTAATCCAGTTAGAAAACTTAACGTGGTATTGAAAGCAAGTAGTAGTTTTCTTTCAAATTTATAGCTACTCAATAAACATAAATAGAAAACTGTCTGTGACTTACTTTTTGTTAGTGCTTAGCTAATCTCTGGATGTTGTTGCTAGCGAGTGCGCAATGTTTTATCATTTTAATACACGTAGCGAGCCACTTTAACACTGTTTTTTCAAATACAGAAACAAAAGGCTTACTAAAAAAAGCAATTGGCATGAAAGAACTATTCAAATAAATTTTATAAAAATGTTTAAACAAAAATATAGCATTGATAAAAGAGCTAGTGATTATATGCTAGAACCAAGTAATTATCCGTCGTCCTTTCCTTGTGACCATATGCAAATGACATACCTTTCTTAATATGCGGAGCACATTTTCCAAGTTGTTGCGAGCCCTCATATAAAGCCTTTGCAATATACAGTGGCTTGCCAGACTCCTCATGCCCTGCATCAACTAGCTTAATGCCTTGAATAGACAGAGCACCTTCTTGTTTTACCCAGCGCAATTGGCTAGCATCACCACAAAGAATTTGATATTCCCGAACGTTAATTTCTTCGTGTCCCCAGCCAATGCTGCAACCACCATCTTGGATATGCTGAGCAGCCTTTCCCGGATGAAGTCCACCCTTGTATATTGCGCGTGCGACAAACAGCGGCGAGCCATCCTTTTCTAATCCACCTTGCACTGCATTGGGTGGGATAAATGAATCTGCTGCATTTACCCAGTGTACGCCAGATGCATTGTTAGAGCCTCCACGCGGTGGCCCCTGTTGTCCATACCCACTAGCTCCCGGCGGCTTTTGTGCTCCACCATGTTGTGGACCCTGTTGTCCATACCCACTGGCGCCCGGCGGTTTCTGCGCACCGCTATGTTGTGGACCCTGTTGACCATACCCAGCACTTGAAGGTGGACCCTGCTGGCCATACCCATTAGGTCCTGCACCTTGAGGCGGATGCATTGCAAAACCTCCAGGACCCAAGCCTCCATTACCTCCTGGAGCCGGAGGTCTACCTTGTCCATACCCACCAGGTCCTGGTTGGCCTGGTCCTTGTTGGTTACCAAACATCATATCTTGCGGAATAATGGATTTAAGCAAGAAAAGTATCTACGAGAACGATTATAAAATAAATTAAATATTATTCGAAGAAGAGAAGTTTGATGGTGTAAAGATAGCGCAACTCTTGTTAGGCTCCACCATTTTGTTCTGTATATAAATACTAGATGTATTCTCTCACTTGTCTCTTTGCGTGAACCATTTTTTTTTTTTGCCAAGCAACTTGTACCCTAGTCCGCTCCAGGAGCCATGACGATTTGGGAATACTTGAACAATTGGCGCTACACACAATAGAATGTGGCAACGTCACGCTGGCAACAACCCTGCCTTTTTTTGCCACGGATTTTGTACAAGGAGACAAGCTGACGTGAACATCACTCAAGTTTACATCAATATGGCAAGTATGATCTCATGTGGTTGTTTTGATTATAGTTTCTTAACGATCATAGTCATTTTATTATTTTAAATTACCAAATAAGCTATACTTTTATCAAACCACCCAGAATTTTACTTAACAACAGATAACAGTGGTATTTTAGAACAAAAAACACAACTTTAAATATTAAACTTTTGAAGCGTTAGCAATTTAATACTACAGACAACAAAAATTGCAAAATTTAATTGTAATATATGTAGTAGCAGGATATGTTTAATAAGATTGTTGAATAAAAGTCAGTTACAATGGTTGTGCATTTTTTGTGGATCAATTTTTTTTTTCATAAAAATGTGGGGGGTTTTTTTTTCTCTCAAACTTCAATTTGTTAAGGCGGATTTTATGGACCTTAACATCCACGAAGATTGTTAAATAGAACGTAATTGTTTAATGCAAAATAAACCATGACCAAAGACAATTTACATGTCACTATTATCGATTAGTTTATTCAATAAAATAACCTAACTTTTCCATAGTAACTATGCATGAAAGATAACCTAGAATACTCATACTTTTAATTATATAGAAGAGGCATCCACTATCTACCAGTCGATATACGAAAAGAGAAGAATATTAACTAAAAGTATTTAGACTAGTCATTTTCAGCACGATATTTCGCCCATTGTTCCTGCTGTTCTATCTCCTGACGAGTTCTATCGACTAGGAAGAAGCCTCTAACACGTTTTTCATAAGGGCTTCGTGGAAATGCGTTATCCTCCTTATCAAGAGCTACAGAAACATAGCGTCTATCTTTTTTGATCTGAGAGTCTGTATAAATCTTGATATAACCTGGTTGTATAGCAAACAATGTGTGGTCCTTGCCCATACCCACGTTTTCCCCAGGATGAAATTGTGTTCCACGTTGTCGAAGAATAATATTACCAGGTATTACATGCTCGTTTTGCTGTTTTTTAAATCCCAACCGACGACCTATTGAATCACGCCCGTTACGAGAAGATCCTGCTGACTTCTTTGTTGCAAAACGCAACTGCTGATGCAGACCTACACATATACAATTTCACTTTTTGGTTTGACTTGCACAAAGTTAAATATGATAAGCTTAGCCGGTTTGAAGTATAGAAAATTTTCATTTGCCGAATAAATACTACTCAATAGTATGCACAGACTACTTACATGAACTTTGTTCCGGAAGCACAGAGTGCGTCAAAACGGCACGGAACATTATCCCAAGTACGCCCTTCTATGGATTAAAGCGGGTAATTGCGCAAGCAGGGAAAATTATAAACGAAGACTGGATTAGGAAGAATGAGCAAAGAGTATTTTACGAATTGAAAGTGAACGTAAAAGGGTGAATTACGTTGTGGACAGGGCGTTGACAAACAAGAAAGTTATCAATATGATCCACGATCTCACGATCAAGGCGCGATTAGGCATGAACTTGCGAGCATTTTGCGCAGCACAGACAAAAGACACGTTTTACCTTTCTTTCTTCTGAGTTTTATTATGAATTATTTCTAAGATATTTGTTGCTGCTTTAAGGTAGAATATCCCTTAATATACAATAAAGATGGTTATAACTAGCAGATTGGGAGCCACAACCACAGCGGCAGCAGCAAGACCAACAGAGATGTTATTTACGGCCAGATTGAACAACATACGACCGCTTGTAAATATGCTGCGGACAATTAATTTTCGACCACGAGCATCATGTGCAATAAACTCAGGAGGAGTAGTGTTTACGGTAGAAGAAGCACAGAGCATTGTTGCACAAGCATATCTGCGTACAGACTTGTTTGCAGAATTCAACTATAACGAGCAGCTCGCAAAGGAGTATAACGGAGACCAAGAAGCAGAGTCAGAAAGTGAAAACGAGAGGGATGCAGCAGAGGATGCCACGCATGTGTCGCTTCCATTGGATAATCTTATTGAATGTTTAACGCTGTTCTACGGACCTTCCGGAAACATAAGCAATAGCAGTTCTGTAGGTGCGCATGGTGGAGCACAGTCAACTTCGGGTATGCTTTCAAGTGGGAATCCGATGGACTTGCGAGGTGCTACCACAGCACACATAGCCTTTAATGGACTGGGAACTGACTTTGAGCTGATGCTAGAGGAGCGGGGAATAATATCAGTCTGCCGACTGGCAACATTTGTACCAGAGGCACCAGTAGACTTGGATTTTGCACGATTCCCAGTGATTCAGCAGCTAATTATTCGGTCAGAATGGCTTCGAGACGCTTTCAATGAACTCGATCCAACTAGTGAGGCGGTTGGAATTGCAATATCATCTACAGCGCCCTACTTTTCGATCACAACAATTGGAGAGAATGGCAGTACAGAAATGACATATTCAAAGGATGAGCGAGTATTGGACTCGTTCTTTTGCAGTGAAGAACAAGAGAATAGATACAAACTGGGATTGATTCTCAAATGTAAATACGCATTGGCATTATCAGACAAAACTAAAATTAGAGTCAATCAGCGTGGATTCCTCTCATTTCAGTTTATGATTCCAACAGATGCGGATGTATCCTTTGTAAATTTTCTATACGCGCCTCTCGTTCATGCTGATGAACTGGGTTAAATCCTTAAGGTTTTTTAATGTTGTTATCCACTTGTTGCTAGGAATAATTGATCAATAGCCGAGATTAAACTGCGATTAGCTTTATTCAGTTGTTGATGACAGCAGCTATTTTTTTTTCTCAATAGCAACGTTACCAACAGTAGTAGCACAATTTTTCAGAGTATATTTGTTAATTTATATAGCCAAGTAATGAACTCGTTATTGGACGATAAAGATGTGGACGCATTGTTTAGAGGCATTCGCATTTCTCTTCACATTGTTGAAGAAGAACTCCAGTTTGTCAAAGAAACTAGAGACGAACTAGTAGAATGGACAGCAAAAGAAGTTGTGGAAAGCCAGTCGCGACGTCAGTTATACAAGGGCGAGCAGGCAAGAGCATTTGTAATAGCTTCACTTCCAAACTTTGATCAGGTTCGGTGGGGACTGGCGACAGCAATGAGACGTACTGGTGCACCAGAGTTGTCTCGTGGTGAGCTGACAGTGACAGCAGACGAAATGCGAGAGTTCTTTGGCATGCTCAGGTTTTCTATTGCGGCATATCAGGCAACAACGGTTACAAGCAACAGCAACGGAAGCAATGCCAGCAGTCCACTGGCACCAGGCAGTAGCAGCAACAGAGCAGTCGGTACTATGCCACAGCAACACCGGATTGTAAGGAAAGCAGCCACGGTGGCTTTTAAGACAGATGTGGCACAGAGCAAAAAATCCGATGGAATGGAGTTCGCAGCAGACAAACTTGGAAATGGTGCTTGGTGCGGCGTATATCCGATAATTATCGACACACCGAATGGAGGAAACGCCGCAGAACAGCATACAGACAATGCGCTGGTGTTTGAAATACGTGCGACATGCACGCGAGATGGAGATGAACCACACCAAAGCAACGAGGGGTACGCGGGTCAGATCACTGGGGACACTCAAGAAGCACGGTTGGCGGAGCTTGCCACACGAATATCCGTAGAGACTGCCCGACGCACCGGAAGAGAGCGCAGCCGGCAGGAGGCACTGCTGGCTGCGGCGCTGGACAGGCAGGCATTGGAGCCCGTTGGGGATTTTGCTCGGCAGCGGGTGGTTCAGACAGTGGTAGGGACACTTCCAGCTGTGGATATCAATACACGCGTGGTTATTCTGCCGCCAAGCTTTGGCGCCGACGCTGCGCTAGTGGAAGTCTCAATTCGTTGCGATGTCCATACACTTGGCTCTACTCTTCTGCTACGCGATGTGCGTCTGCAATCGCCCGATTGGCACATACAGGCGCTGGCGCCGCAGCAGCATAGTCAGCCGTCGCCGCTGGTTCCTGGTACCCGCTGGCAATCAGCGTTCAGAATCAGCATGCTTGCAAAGCCAATTGCCGCAGCAATGGGCGGGTTGCAATTGCTTAATAATGGAGGGCCGCCTGGCACATCAGAACTTACAGCATACGTAAGTGTTGCAGCAGCTGGTAACAACACTGGTAATGAGCGGTTATTGGAGTTCCGCCATCGAGTATGTCTGCCAGATTTTGCCACCTGCCCTATCAGCTCTGGACATTGCCTGCCCGATGCAGACGCAGCATCAATGTGGAGCAATCCGGCTGGTTCATTGCCCAGTATATTGTCGGCTCGCTCTTCGGGGGCGCTTTCGCATACCACACGTGCAACGCTTGAGCCGTATCGTCTGCCAAAGGGACGCGTAGTGTCTACTACTGGCACGGGTCACGCAAAAACACTCTCGCTTGATAATGCCATGCAAGCCCGTATACGCAAGCTTTCGCTGATTAACTCCCTGTCTATGGCGCCATTACCTGATACTACTGCTGCGTTGCCACAGCGCAAGAGTGAACAGCGCGTGGTGCAAGGAGCTGTTGGTGGCCGTCCTCCTGCTGCACTGCGAGGAAATCCGTCTCCTGGATCCGGATCAATACCTGCGCTGCCGCTGGATGATGGTAGCAATGCACTGCTGACACCACGGACGCGAGCTGCAACCGTCAATGCCGCGGCTTATGCTCACCGCCAGCGGAGCTCGACATCAACCGTCCAGTCGTCATCTGCCGTTGTTTATGCCACCGCCGCAGAACCTGGCTCGCATGAAATCGAACGCGCTTCGCTGAGACGCCGGTCCAGCGTGGCACAAGCTTCCATCGCCGAACCCACTCATGTTTCTGGGACGGTCCCTCTGTCTGGTGCCATCGATATTTCCTTCGAAGCTCCGCCCAAGGCTATGCTTGGCAAAGAGGTGGTTGTTCGCGTACATCTGACTAACAATACTTCTTCTCGCTACTCCCGCTTGTCCATAGTCGATGCAGATGCTGTCTCTGGGTTTGAATCTACAGATCTGTCTGCGTCTAAAGCTACCACACCTCGTGGTCTTCTTTCTGCAGAGCACTCTACACTTGTTCCGCCGCTACTTCCGGGAGCCTCTGTTGTTGCGGCTTTGCGGTATACTGCCGCTGCCCCGCACTTTCAATCTGTTGGGACTTTGCGTTTTATTGACCTTGACTCCACTGCTGCGGAGAATACGCTGGCTGTGGTTGATACACCATTTGTAGTTTATGTGTCTTATTAAGTTGGGAATTTGATTTTCTCTACTCCTTAGTCATGTGGATAACTGGGCGGATGCAGTCTGGGCTGTGCATGGCCTCCAGTCCCTTGTTAATGTCTCCCAGACTAAACTCGTTGGTGACGTAGTCATCAATGTTTAGCTTGCCATCCAGGTACATCTGGACAAACTCGGGCAGCTGCGTGCGGCCCTTGACACCACCAAACGCCGAACCCTTCCACACACGCCCTGTAACCAGCATAAACGGCCGTGTGCGGATCTCCTGTCCGCTGGCGGCCACGCTAATGATAATGCTGGTGCCCCAGCCCTTGTGGCAGCACTCTAGCGCTGCACGCATTACCTCTGTATTTCCACCGCTGCACTCAAAAGAGTAGTCCACTCCGCCATCGTAGTTTTCCACTATCACTTGCTGGATCGGCTTGTCCTGGAAGTCTTTCGGGTTTACAAAATCCGTTGCCCCAAACTGCTTTGCCATCTCAAACTTGCCCGGATTAATGTCTATTGCAATGATCTTGCTCGCTTTGGCTGCAACTGCTCCCTGAATCACCGACAGTCCAATTGCTCCGCATCCAAACACCGCTACAACTGCGCCCTCCTCCACTTTGGCTGTGTAGTTGACTGCTCCCCACCCAGTGGGAATGCCGCAGCCAAGAAGACACAGTCGATCAAGTTTACCACTATTGTCAACCTTGGCGCATGAGATTTCGCACACCACCGTGTATTCACTGAAAGTTGAAGTACCCATGTAATGGTATATGGGCTTGCCTTTGCATGTGAAGCGCACTGTGCCATCGGGCATCTCACCTCTCCCCTGCGTTTCACGAATTACCGAGCAAAGGTTGGTTTTGCCGCTCTTGCAGAATTTGCATTGCTTGCACTCGGGTGTGTAGAGAGGAACCACATGGTCGCCTGCCTTGACGCTGGTCACACCCTCGCCAACCGACTCCACAATACAACCCCCCTCATGCCCAAAAATACATGGAAAGCGGCCTTCTGCGTCCTTTCCTGACAGCGTATACGCGTCTGTATGACAGATCCCTGTTGCAACAACTTTCAGACGCACCTCGCCTGCCTAAATAAATCATCCCAATATGTATATTTTATAGCAGCGTGTATTTAGCTAATGTAATACCATTATCCAAGCAAACTCCATGTCTCTTGCAACGTTTCTGGTACTTAGAAACCCCTTACCTTTGGTGGTGCAACTTCGATCTCCTCAATGCCTATGCGTAACAAAAACAACACTTCACATTCCAGTTAGAACATACTGCCTCTGCTTTTTGATATTTTGTTATCCTTAATACTCCTAAGCTTATATCTTCTGCCACAACTCTGCACATGCTCTGCAGTGCACTGACTTACTTAGCGGTTTTCCTGCCTCCCAGGCCACCGCAGCCTTGCACTTGATCGTCTACATAGAATTGTAATCTTCATAAGAATATATAAGCTGTCGCTATCTGCCTTTAGTGCAATTTACTACTTCTTGTTGTGCTGTATCAAACAGATACAGCTTTTATGTTACAGCCATGAAACTACTGCTGCTATAAAGTCCTTAATATTCGTGGCGCTTCGCCATACCTTTCCCTCATACGACATTACAAAAAA
>JANBTM010000009.1:49540-73653 GCA_027578695.1 Coemansia sp. RSA 1365 | reverse complement strand
GTCTCCCGCCATCACCGTATGCACCTCGTCCTGCGCTATCATCATAGGTATCCCGTCTACCGGCATCATTGTATGTACCTCGTCCTGCGCCATTATCATAGGTATCCTGTCTTGCTCCATCATCGTAGGTATCCCGTCTCGCACCATCTTCAAAGGTGTCGCGTCTTGTGCCGCGATTATAAGCACCATGTGTTGCACGATCATTATAAGTGTCGCGCCTTGCATCACTATTATATGTATCACGCATTGGATTAGCACCATAGCCACTATGCCTCGTGCTATAATGATTGATAATCTCTTGAGTGGGGGACCGACTATCTGTGTAATCGACAGTGGGTCGTAATCCACGAGGAAGCTGATCCATACTTTCTCGGTTCCATCCATTCTGCCTTCGGGCTGCGTGCTTTTTGCGTCTAATCAAAAACCATGCAATAACTGCTCCGACTAATGCAATTCCTCCGATGGCAAGCATTACAATTACAACAATCTTGTTTGTGTTGGATCCTTTGTCTGCTTCATTACTTGTTTCAGCGGATTTGTCCTCCTCCTCTGTGGAATCTTCGCTGCTTCTGTCACTTGTTTCCGCATCTTCATCTATTGTTTTGCTGTGGGTATTTTCGATAGATTCGGTATTCGTTTTTTTGGTGCTGCTGCTTGTGTCGTCGAGAAATATGTCGTCGGCATCATCATCCTTTGCATTCTCTTCAGTTGGCTTATTTTCTTGCTTATCGCTCTTGATAGTATCAGTGGGCAGCGGTATTCCATCTGTATTAGGAGTTGTTGCCAGAGGCATCTCTTTCTCGTCGATAGAATCGTCTGATTGTGGAGTATTGACATCTGGAGAAACTGGGTTCTGTGAGTAGCTGTCGCCGCTAAACACCTTCACACCTTTGATATTGCTTTCTTCGACGTTCTTCATGCTATAAGATATGCTGGGTGTAAATTTGAACTCTGGAGCTTTGGCAAATGTTCCGACAGACCGGCCCAAAACAACTGCTACCCAGCCAATGTAGTTGCGTAAAAGCGTGTAGTAGTGGAGTTTTCTATCTTTGGAACACATACTATCGCCGTACACTGCTGAGTGCGAGTATAATGCAACCATGTTTACGTCACTCGGCTGTACCGCCGCAAATACTACGCCATAGGGAACTTTGCACTTACTATTTTGTATAGAGAGAGTTGCTGCATAGTTGCACAGAAAGTCACCCGTATTAGCACTGTATACCTTAGATGCCTTTTGACAATAATCTGGAGTCTCGGTGCTGGAGTAAGCAAGTATTTTGTTCCAAGTCATCGAAGATACATCTGAAAGAGACCGCCGAATAAAAAACTCATTGTTCCATTCTTTGGGATTTGTAGCAATAGAGTTTATCCAGCTAGAATTGTCATTGGTATTGAATTGAACCACAGCAAGATTGTTGATATAGGTGTCAGGATTGTAGTTTGGATGCACATCAAATGAAGATATTGTGTAACGGTTGGAGGCTGTACTCTCGTTTCCGGATTTCATAACAATTTCGTATTTTATGCTTTTATCGACCCCTTTGTCGCTTCCATATTTAAGACAGCTAGCAGCCACAAGACCAGCACGGCTGTCAAGTACTACCGATTCGCATGACGTCTGCTTTCCGTCCACTAGCAGTACTGCCCCTTGGAAACGTGTGACGTCGGTTATCTGTACATTTCGCGTGTAAAGTCCCGAGACGCTGCTGGTGTCTGGTTTCCGAAATGCAAAACATGTAGCCAGTACTGTTGCATAGCAGCATATCAGAAGCATACCCTTCGCCATATTAGCGGGGATAGCCTTTTTTATTTTAGAGGTAGCGGCAAGTAGAAGCGCAACTTATTTTTAAAAAAGTTAAGCAAAATAACAAAAAAAAATGTAAAAAATGCGATGAGAGAAGAAAAATGG
This sequence comes from Coemansia sp. RSA 1365, assembly GCA_027578695.1. Lineage (NCBI taxonomy): Eukaryota > Fungi > Kickxellomycota > Kickxellomycetes > Kickxellales > Kickxellaceae > Coemansia > Coemansia sp. RSA 1365. The sequence continues at coordinate 71,741 of JANBTM010000009.1, read as the reverse complement.
TGTATAGTTTTTCACTAGTAAAGAGTTTTCTTGCTCACAGCAACAGCTGTTGCGTTTGAATGCCTAGCATCCGCTTTTCATGGCAAAGAAAAGTATTTTTTTACGAAAAAAAATAGCTGAACATTAATATAAAAGTTCTATTTTTCTTTTAATGGTATTTCAAGCAGTTTATAAACACCTCTTATTATATAAGACATTGCTGTTGTCATTTAAATAAGCTTTCTTTGGATATTCTCTTTATTTGTCCAGACTTCAAGGGCATGTCTTTTTTGAAAATTGTTATAAGGCTTTATTAGTTTACCTCTAAAGGGCTGGCAAAGAATGGAGCATAAACGAAAGCTAACAAGAAAACAAAAAATATCGTAATCTTTGTATAGAATTTAAAGAAAGGATGACAAAATAATTTGCCAAGGGACATCTTTTTCTCAGACAATTACTTCCTTTTGATACCAAAGTTCACCCCTTTTTGTTAAGACGGGCCAAGAAAGTATGCTTATTTCTTCCATAGAGTTGAGTGCGCTAGCGCATAAGTTAATTTGTATGCGAGTGTATGGATGTGATAGCTGATAATATGCAGGTCTATTGATGTGAAATGAGGAGAGGCGATGAATTTGGCTATGCCAGGGAATTTAGAAGGGCGATGCGGAAAGGCGGAAGAGGACCTCGTCTTCTTTAGCATATTGCGTTTTGCTGGATGTGGTTGAGAGTGGTGAGTTTACGGCGGTCTCTTCCAGATCATCCGATATGCTATCGTCATACACTTTTCCTCCTTTTCGTATCATACGTCGCCAGCTAAACATCACAATTCCCGCAAGCAGCAGAATTGTTACAGAAGTGACCACAACTACAATAGCAACAATTTTTCCAGTATTTCCTTCAAGGGTTATAGGACCGACCGTCCTTCCCTGATTAATTGCCAAAGCAATAGCCCTGACCTCTGCGCAACCTCTTTCACCAAGCACATTGCAATCAATAGTGAGCCTGCTAGTAGTATCTGCAAAAGCAAACACAAGTAATGTAAATAGAACTATGCACAGGCGCGCGCCGGCGCTATGCATTGTTCGGATAAATTCACCTTGTCAAAAAATAACACCTGCAAAATGTGTTAATACGCTCTAGAATAAGTGATAAAACCACGATGCGGATACTCAGACCAAACTTTCTTCCTGCGAGTTGAAACAAAAACTATCAAAATAGAGACAGTAATAAAAAATGTATATTAAGCTTAACCACTAAAATAGCAAGAATAAAAGAAAGAAAAGCTAACATCAATTGCTTTTTAGAAAAACGCACGTCTAAGCTGTAAGTAAGAGGACATGATACAAAAGACAACTGCCCAGCCTTTTGTCTACCACTGGAGTCTTCTCTGACGTACACCCTTGTCAGCGGATCAGTTGATTCAAAAACTTAAACAGTATATTTCTTTTATGTTTTATTTACCTGATCGTTGCCTTTGTTATAAGGCGCACAGCGTTTTGTAGTTCTTCTTTTAGCTCTTGTTTGTCTGGAGGATCACTTGATGCCAAGTTTAAAAGGAAAAATGCGCTTTTATTCTATTTTTATGCGCTACAGCTTTGTAACTGAAAAGGCTTTGGTGCTTGCAATCTTTTCAGCGTATTGTAGGAATAGGTTACCATGGCATATTTTTTAAACCGAGTTATAACAGATTGTTCTGCTCTAAGCGTGTATAAATGTATCTACTAGCCAAAAATTAACATTTTAGGGTTATTGGTTTATGTAAAAAAAGTAGCTGTAATTTATAACTAAAATTGGACTGTGTAAATGTTTGCCAGCATTGTCGCGCGCTGTAATTTAATGTGTAAAAACAAATTGATTCTATGTATAATACCTCAACGACTTTTTTTTTATTTGAAACTCAATAACAACGTTTTATGTTTTTTTATGCAGAAAAAGCACGCTTTTGAAAAAAAGGCAGGCGAGATGTAAAGTATCCATGAATTTTATTTGCTTATATTCCGTACCACAAACATTATACCATGCAAGCGCATTCAATGAATAGCGAATTTCTGTTTAAATACATGTCACTAGTACAATAATAATTTTAATATAGTGCGTAAAATAGTTAATCGCGTTTTAATTAAACCCCCCCCCTAATATCGTTAAAGATACTGAGAGATGCTGCTGCAATATTTGCTCAAGTACACTTGCTACATTAACAAGTCAGCTTATTAGCACTTGAAACCCCAAAGAAAAATGAACAAGTTTTATAACTTATAGAACTTCGTACATGCATTATCTATAACCACTGAGCAGATCACTGATCTAAAAAATTTTCAAGCAGGATGGGATTATAAATTCAGAGCTTATCTATTTAAGAACCCTTTAATTTAAATACAAATGGTGCCATAAACCCATGCCATATTACAACCTCGCTTCTTATGTTGCTTTTGCTGTTTTTTACCTATTCATATCTAAACGCCGAGCATTGAAACTGCAATGTTGATGCTGTTTTAAACCCACAGCACGTTTTTCTCAACCTGCACATGTGCATAAAAACTTTTAGTGCGTTTTCAGCACAAAAATGTGTTGACTCCTGTCGAACAGCTCTAACAATTTGCTGCGTGCTTTAAAAAGAGTAGCAGGCTGACAATGCCACAAAATTTGTAACAATAAAATTTTGGGGATAATTATCACTACCTTAAATCTGCAACAAATGCAGATTCCTATAGACTATTGCCTATTTTGTGCGCCTGTATTAATGATAGTATTAAAAAGCAGCTATATGCCACTAAGGGTGTATTAAAACTAAGTTCACTTTTAAAACTAACAAAAACAACAACAAAAAACGCTACATTGGCATTTTGCTTGTTCGAGTAGAAATTGCGCCAAATTCATGTTCAATATATGCCGGTGGACAACTTGCACGCATGCTTTCTATGCGATTTTCAATGGTGCTACGCGTGGAGCCAAGTTCGCCAATGTCATCAATAATTCTGATGCAGTCAATATTGCTTGACTCGTTTTTTGGATCCCAATTTCGGACATTCCTGCGCTTCTTCCACCACTTGTAGGCAAAGAACAAACTGACAAGGATGATAATTGTCGCAATAGGGACAATAGTTGAAATAGAAATAATCGCCCCGCGACTTAGTCCACCATATCCGCTTTCGCTACTGTCATCGTTGCTTGATGAGGAATCTGAACCATTTTTCATATCGTCTTTAATGTTGGCGTTATCAGTGTCGTCTGTTTTACCATTGCCTATAAGCTTATCAGAACCAGAGCTGTTATTGCTGCTCCCTGTTGGATTTTCAGATACATTCAAATTATCTGAGGCATCAGGGCTGTCATCGTTTTTGTTGTCCTCGTCATCCTCCTTATCTTTGTCGGAAGAAGAAACCGAGTTAGCGCCCATGTCGGAGTTGTCATCTGCATTGGAGTCATTTTCAGTAGGCAGCGTAGTTGTAGTGACACTGCCACTTGGCAAATTGTTGTTGTTGCTTGAGCTACCACTCGGGCCTTTATATTCTTTTGCGCTAGGATACAGATCGCCAGAAACAGTGGCAACACCAAATACTGCTGGTGCTAGATCGTTGTCCATTTTAAACGAAGAACTCCCTTTGTAGCTATAGGAGGAGTCGGCTGCATATGTATATACTTTGCGGCCGGTCATTTTGGAAGCCCAGTCAACATAAGGCTGCAGCATAGTGTAATAGTGATACTGATTTCCTGTGCTGCCGCACAACTCACTACCATCATATATCGAGCTGTGACTGTATATGGCCGCAACAGCAACCGTATCGGATTGATAGGCGCCCCATGCCGCGCCATATGGTGTCTGGCAGTTGCTGTTGGTTATTGATGTTGTGGTCTGCGCAATACATAAAAACCAGTCCTTGTTAGAGCTGTACAGATTGCTTGCGGACGAACAACCGCTAATAGCATCTGAGCCAGATAGTGTGAGGACGGCCGACGTACTCCACGATGCGTCACTGACGCTAGACATAGTGCGTCTGGTGTAGAATGTGCTGTCCCATCCTGGGCGGTCTTGCCCAATATCCTGATGCCACGAGATATCTTTGGAATTTCCCCAGTGTAAAACGGCAATGTTGTTGGCATATGATGATGGGTTGTAGTCTGGATGGACATCGACCATGGTCACCGAATTAACTTTAGATTTGTCATTGCCAATACCATTGATGGCTACGCGATAATCGATGCCGTTGTCTATGTTGCCGTTGGATTTGTAAGTGAGACAGCTAGCGGCAACAAAACCTGCGCTGCTGTCAATTAGTGCCATTTCGCATGACGTTTGAGTGTTTGCAACAACAAATAGTGCCCCGCGATAATCAGCTATGCTATTAGAGCTTATATCACGCTGTGTCAAGTTTTGTGGAAGCCCCGCTACTGACCAAAAAAATTTGAGGGACAAGACTACAGTCGCTAACATTTTGATTGCCAGCAACATGTTTTGTGGGGGATAAGTATATGTATCTAATATTTATGATAAAGATAAAACCAGATGCACGGGTGTAACTCAAAGTAAAGGGGGTGTCGTGTGAATTAAGAAATATAACAAGGTGTGGATTTAAGTTTCGGTTATGTCAAGTGCAAATGCTTTGGTTGGTGCATATGTTGAGATCAACTGTAAAAATAAGCAGACTAATGCCTTTTATTAACGTATGCTTTAAATAATCTGGAGATGAAGTATTGCAAATATATAAAATAACAAAAAAAATCTAACATTTCAGACAGGAACTGAACAGTAGAAAACAAAGGCAAGAGAAAAGCGGCAGATGAAGGAATTGGTAGACCTTTCATTTGTGCAGCTAGGCAAGGTAGCCAGCAACCATGCAACAAAAAAACTCAAAGGATTGTCGCAGGGGATGGTGGTTGCTGAAGCAGTCTCGGAAATCCTCCCCGGTCTTCCCTTTTGGTTTATTATTCTAAACTCTTTTTCCGGGACACTTACATGCAATGTTCAGCGAATAGCGACCTCAGAAGGAATGCAAAAAGGGGTGCAAATGTAGTACGCCTTTTAACGAATATCCCTCTTTTTTTCACCTGACATTGGAAACCTTGGCAGTAGTTGCCATAGTTTCTTTCACAAAAGAACCCTCTATGTTTTCCAATTCTTTGGTCTTTGTTGCGCAGCTTTGTGTTTCTTCCTTTAAGCCGAATATATTGACTTTGCTTTGAAGCTGACAGATGGTATTATTATAATGATCTACACTGGAAGGTATCTTTTTGCTCGCTTGTGGAAATGATTTTCGTAACCCAAAGAATGACAAAAGGCGCTTAAACCGGTCTGACAGGTTATACACGTCAACCATTTGACCGAAAACAATTTTATTGTAGGTAACCATGACAACCTTACTAAGAAGAATCGGTGTTTTGTGATTGTCGCCTTTTTTTTTTTGCACAGAAAGCCATGCATATTGCTTTGGAATATCGGCACATGATTTTCATGACTAGCCATCCTTGGAGGTCATGTACAGGGTAGAAATCCGTCTAAGAAGAGAAGGCACAAATGAGTAATAAACAGCTGAGAATAGCTTGCATGAGGTTGTCGCGTGTTTTGTTGTTCCGCATATCTGGCACTATTATTGGAACTTGGTATATTGTACTCTAAGAACAAAAAAGCTACAGAGCCCGATGAGTCGTGGCAATCACTTATGCAAACGTGAATGCCATGCAATAGGGAACTATGATATATTATTATTAATCAATCAAGAATATCAAATAAAGGGTACATGTAGAATGATTTTAATTTATCACTTACACAGGCTGATATCGACATGTGGAGCTCAGCTGTATTTTTTTTTGATAGATGCGCAGTAACCAGTGCTTAGAGAAGAAGGAAGCCATTTTTCTACCGCGTGATTTAAAATAGTTGTGTATCCGAATTCCCATGAGAAACAGAAAGCACTCTACATGCTTTCTTTCTAAAAACCCGTGTCGGGTATAATGACAGGAATTCTCCGTCAATTCTTTTTTTTTTCTCCGATTGATGGTGTGGCAAACTCTTCCTTTTCTTTTACACCACAATTTTTTTTTTTGTAATTTATAGTGGTATCCCTTGGATTTTTATAATATTTTTATTGACGGAAAAAAACGCTTCAAACAATGGAACAAGAAACAGACCAGCAGCAAATCCGCATAGTTGTTGAACCTTGTGAAGGTATGGATACAGAGCTAGCGCTTAGCAAAGCTGATGAAGACAGGCTTGTAGCTGCAGCATCAGAAATGCTGAGCCTTGCTGGTAGCAGGAAGTACATAAGACAAGCTGTTGTGCCTAATAGGGCATATTACTGTGGTCAGTGCTTGTCTACATTTAGCGAAGAATCAGCGTACCACTACCACAGCAGCCGCTGCCGCTCCAGTCGCCCTACATTTGTGTGACAATACAACCAATCTTTTTGTATAGGCTTGTAAGCACTGCTGTAGCCAGCTTGATACTGACATTACTATGTCATCTGCATTTCTAGTTATTTTTATTAGTAAGAAGCTTGTTGGTTTGTAATAGCGCGATAATAAATATCATATCAAGCAAACACATCAAAAGGTGGCATGTGAATAGAATTATCTTGAACATTTACCAGAAATACATGCAAAACAGGCAACCGAAATTCTTGCTGCAGCTGATATGCAAGAGCCTTCCAACCTCAACAAAATATGTAGTTGATATGCCAGATCAGCAATTATAAACACATCGACGATCTTCTTTTCTACTCTATTTTATCCACACACACCATTTTTTTGTTGTGCAGACATGGCATCCACTAGTTGAGTAAGGCAGATCTGCAGCCCTATCGAAAATCTGAGCAGTCGATATTGTTTCGAAATGTATTAATGCATACGCACATGTTCATGGGAAGGCGGGTTTTAGCCTATTTTGCCCAGACGCAGACATGCACCTTTTTGTTCTGCCACCAACATTGAGAATTGTAATCACCTGTCAAATAAAACCTCAAATATTGAATTACGTCTTGTTTTGCATTGCCAATCGCTTTCGTAAATGTTGTCTACGATGTATTGGAATGTTTATGAGCAGATGAAGAATGCACATATTTGCCGTGTGCATACTTTTTTTTATTACAAATAGAATATGTATGTAATGGCTATGTCGGCAAACAGTCGGCAGCAACAAAAAAGTACAAAAAAATAAAGCGGACATGTATCCTGGTATGTGACAATGTTTATAACAAATGCATATCGAAAAGAGGGGGAAAACTGAGGAGCAGCAACATTGACATGAAAATAAAACATTGCAAATGGCAGTATGCATAGCTCGACGGCTAAACAGCATGTGACCGAGGCCAACAAGAGTGGACATGCAAGTTTCCAGTTGAACTGTAGCTGCAGCATAAATGGCTGCGTGAAACCAGCTGAATGTTGCCACACGTTGGTGGGCTGACTTGTTTTTCTGGAGCATGCAATGGGAAACCCAAGCACTGCTTCGCCTCTTCCAAATGGAGTGATCTGTTAACGCAGCTAATTGCTGTGGCGGTGTTTCAAAATATGTATGCGTGCGGCGCAACATTTCGGAAATTACCGATCGGTCTTGACACACAAGTAACGCCCTTTTTTGCAGATTTTGTGTAGACAGCTAAGCAAAAGAACAAGTACATGATTCGGAGGGTCTCACACTGGAAAGAAAAGGCAAAATGCAACACCTCTCCTTTTGCGTCTTTTCCGCTTGTATGCAAAAAGAGATTCACACAACAGAGAAAATAAAGGACTTGCAAATTGCAGAAAAATACACGTCTGAATCTATTTTGAGAATCCGGAAAAACTACAATTCCCCCGTTGCCGCCGGGCTTTCAAAGAGACTAATGCGTGCCCAAACAACCAGATAGAAGGAGGAAAAAGGAGGGAAAAAACGCCCCCTTAGATACTTGGCAGTTTATTTACTTTCTTTGTAAGTTGTAACGCTATCATGAACTGCCTTTGAACCCTAAGGCTGTTAAATACCTCAATTGTGGACGCAAGCTGCTTTGAAATTTTCAACACTTATGTTTTTCCTCACCTCAAAGCCACCTTTCCGCTTATTCTCGGCTGTAGGCGGAGATAAATAACACCGTATTTCTCCTCTTCATCGTTTCTGTTGTTGTTAACAATTCTTTCTTCCCTTTCACTCCGTCTGTATACTCTTTGCCGCCTGTAAATTACCTTGATCTTCTCTAACCCTCCTCTCCCTAATCAACGTCATAACCTTTATGATGAAGTGCAGAACTTGCGAATTCGAGTGCTCGTCGGCCGACCTTTACTTTGACCATTTGCTGTTCGACGCGCGCCACTATGAGCTTGCACAGAAGGAAGCTAAGGAGGAGGAAACTCGCACTAAGGAAGTGCGCAGATCGCGGTCTATTAAACGTCGTAGTATGATCATCTCTGCGTAGCTTCAGCATTCACAAAATATCTAGTGATATTGATTCTATTTTGTTACACTCACTCACAGTTACCACAACAACACCTCGTATATTTCGCTTGCATCTCCATAGTGTAAAAACCCCCCTTTCTGTTTCTTTGCTTTAATTTCTCAATAGTAAAGCAAGCCAATGCATTTTTTTTTGTTTCTATAGTTAGAAATTAGATCTTTTATATGATGTGATATTCCAACAATTCACAAGTTTGTCAATATACCAGTAGCCATCAAACCACACACACACACATGTACACTCAAAAAATAAAAGATCGTATGGAATGAAAGATTAGCAAATCAAGTGTATTTATTGTGACCACACTGTGGCGCAATTTCTAAAACAAGACAAAAAGAAAACAAGAACAGCCTTAAAAGCATCCCGAAAGCCATAAAAGTGCAATGCCTATCCAATTCTCAGAATGGAAAGAGATACAAGTACTTAGCAGGTGTCCTGCGCCGCATAGCTTGGGGGAGGAGCCAGATCCTTTGACGAGCCAAAGTCCTGAGTCCAGAAGCCGTTCACACAGGCCACGCCCATATAGGTGGCGCTGGGATCAACAATGTTCTTGTAGTGCGGAGGATCATCGCGCCACATATTGAAAATATCCTGAGCAGTAGCCGCCGGGGCCTCAGCAATGTTCTCCGACGCCGTCTTAAAGCTGAATCCACCGCGCTCCAGTCTTGATCCAAGCGCGCCATAACTCGTGTCAGTGTGTGTCATCGACTTGACCTGTGACTGATACGTGGAGTGCTCCTTTGCTGCCTTCGTAAGCGCCGGATGAATTGAAAGCGTGTTCAGACCCACTCTCTGACGCTCCTTGTTCACAAGACAAAGAACCTGACGCTCAATCTGAGCTTCATTGGTTGAGGGAGATGAGCCAACTGTAGATGGGGGCGGGGCGTTGTGGTAGTCTGAAGGGGCAGGCACAAGTTGCGAGTGTACGGTCTCAAGTCCATTGTTCACTGAATTGAGTACGTAATGGATAGTCTGAGTCACAGGATCCCGACGTTCCAGCCGCACAGGATATGCTTCACCCTCATGTACCGCCGACAAAAGTACCGCGGCTGTCGCCATAACCGATCCAAATGTAAGAAGCTTCATTCTGTCTCTTTCAAACCAGTGTAGAGAAGATAAACAAGATCCAAAGGGTGTGAGGTAAAAAAAAAAAAAAGCCGGAAGAAGATGAGAACGAAGGTGTTTAGATTCTCCTAAGATCTTGGGTTAAGAAAAGAGCCAAGGAATATATTGTGTCGAAACAAGATAAGTAGATTGTCAAAAAAAAAAATCCCTTGAGATTTAGAGGCAAGGAAAAGTTATAACGATATAAGACTAAATGTAGGTCTGGGATGAAAAGGGTATGTGCGAAGGAGATGCCGGAAAGCAAGAAAGAAACAGGCTTGTATTTGCGCAAGAAGATGTGAAGATTTGAGATATGGCCCGCAACAAAAATAAAATGGAAAACGAGATTTAACAAGCTGAGGCTTTTTCTCGGGTTGCGGCTGAAAGAAATATTTGATGGTTTTTAAGAAAATGCAGTATGTTGCGTAATGTATGAAGATCAATAGGGATGTATACAAGATGTGGAAGAAGGCTGAGGTTTAGGACGCACGGAATCGGTGGGAGAAATAAAGCAGCAGGATAGCAATAAAGAAGTGAAGAATAATACAGATCGACGACAAAAAAACATAAACAAGTACACAAAGCACTGTCTATATATTGCAGTCTGGGAAATAATAGGCGCATTGATTTTGTACATTGCTCCCCTTTCGGCAAACGTCAGCCTCACACTACCCACTCTCTACAGGACCAAGTTCATATTTTGCAGAGATAAGAAAAAAGACCGCCCAAATGCCGTGTAGTTGTCCCCACTGAAAAGCCATTGTTCGCCAGATGTCTGGGTGGCGTCAAAGACCAAAGAAGATATGAGCTATTTTGTTGTCTGCAGACCTAATAAATTGTGTAAAAGACGCAGCCCAGGTTGGATGGACTATGGAATATAGTTGTCTGTTGTTCTGCTCTGGTCCACATACCAGCAGAGAGAAAAAAAAGGCAAAATAGGGAGAGGGGCTTTTATGTCCAGAATATTGTACTTTTTAGGAACTGGTGGAATGTCAAGGACGACACAGTATTCTTTTGTATCCGTGGTCTAATAGGCCATGTCTGGGGATAGGAAACACAACAATAATGCAGACAATACCGTAGGTATTCTCTTGGCTGCATACATTTATGGTGGGTAAAGACGGGGAGGGAGTGTCATGCACTGCTACAAACTTACCTGATGATTAATAAGTCATCGACCAGGAGTGCTAATGAAAGCCTAGCAAAGGGAAAATCCGTTATCTAGTAGCTATATTTTAAATGATATACGTAAAGTCAAGCTTCAACGAAAACCAACAAATGCATGCCAAGCGCAGACCTGGACGCTGATGCAGGGAAATAGGTGGAGGAGAGGGAAAGGAGAAAGGAGAGAGAAAGGGATGAACAAGATGGGCAGACAATGCAGGGGATGTATTCGCAGGTATTTAGTATGTGGACCGAATTGGGACCGTTTCGCAGTAAAGGGAGACTGTCAGACTAATATCGGACATTTTCGATTTACTTCTATTTTGACCTTTTTATAAAGAAATAAACTTGATCGCACTATTATTTTTCTACTGCAAGGAAGCTACAATGTTATGCTTAATTGAACTTTGCGGACATTTTTTTCTGAAAAATATATTGTGACGACATTCAAAATTACATATAGTTTCGGAGAAGTGTTTATTGGGCTGAAAATACTGGAATGTTGGTAAGTGACGTTTCTGGTGTACTTGGTCGGTTGTATATTTCCTAATGGATAGTGGTAATCTACGATTTAGCGATTAAAATCCCCTACGGCTTATAGAAATTAATGGATCTAACAGCAGCAACACAGGTAGCTATTGTCTCCGAGTCACCTCGTACTCCGGTTTTTTTCCGGATTATGTTTTCGGCAACCGATATCGCCGCATTATATGTGCGCGGCCTTGTATAGTAAGTAAACAATGAGAATCAGGGGTGAGTGCTTATCTATGACCATGTATCTAAAGCACATATCCTGTGATTCGACTAGCAAGAAAATAGGCGGAGATGAGCACATGTTCCCTTTAAGTTCCGCGTATGAATACTGCGTTATCTTTCTCAAGGTCTGTGCGACGTCACCAAAATAAGCACTTTAGCGAAACAGCAGCTATCGGAAACTAAATTATCCAAAAGAAGAAATTTGCGCGCGAATTTTTCTAACGTATTGATTTGTTTTTTACACGGTTTCTCCCCCCAGTCACTTCTCCAAAGAGATACAAAAAATATTAGAAATCCCGGAATCCCGCACATACACCTCTATATTTCCTGAGATAGGGCAATGCAGCAGGCGAATGAGAACGCCGTGCCAATTTTAATTCGTCGCTGAAATACCGAGAGTCACTTGCTTATCAGGTTTTTCCCCTCTTCCACCCTTGGATTGCGCGTGAAATGAGCGGCAACGATAGGTAGGCATGACCGAACAGAGCAATATCCAATGGCGGTGGGTGAAATAGATACCTGGGAGGGGTTTTCTTTTTCAGGTGTTGAAACCTTGAGCAAGCATATTTACCATTGGTCAGATTTGAGCTTCTGAAAAATGACAATTTGGATTACCCTCCGCCAATTATTGTCCGCGCCTTCTTCTCTCCCGGTTGTACATGCGGACATAGGAATGACTGTTGTGCAGCGCATTCCTGTGACTTGGAAACCAGGGGGTAGAACGAGTAGAGCAGTTAAGATAGGACTTGTTTCATGTTTGCTGAGGGAAGGAAAGGCATGTGCGGTCTCGGAGAAATGGGTAAGCAGAAAAAGGTTCTAACAGGGAACTTTATAAAGAGCTTGAGGGACTGTTGAAAAAAAAACCTGTAAGATTGTTTTTTTAAAGATTTGTGGCGGTCTTTTTTTTTCTCCTCTACTTTCAGTTACAATCTTTAAAAAAAAAATTCTTTAACACTTGGTTTTGTCTTTTAAGACTTGCATTTGCACTAAAGTCAACTTTAACTATCTTATTTCAAACGAGGAATTAGTTGATAATGTTCAGGTGTACTTGTTGTGGATACGAGTGCGATTGCATGGATTTGTACTACGATCATTTAATGTTTGACGCGCGTCATCGCGAAATGGCACAACGCGAGGCTGCAACCAAGAAGGCTACGCAACCGTCCAAGAGGTTGGGTGCAGGTTCTAGACGCAAAAGCAGCTCTCTGTTGATTAGAAAACAGTCCTCGGAACCGGCCTTGGATTCCAAACGCGCATTGTTATATGGCTCCACAGGCTACTAACTACTGCACACACTATCTGATGTGGTAGTTTGTAACCACCTTGGGAGCTCCTATGAACTGAGGTTATTCTATAACATAAAAAAATCCTCACTGTATCATATGCTTTCCTTTCCATGTAATATATCTTTTCTTTTCTTTTCACTTTTCAGTTTTTTATTCCAATTTACAGCTACTTACAACTCTCTGTAAGTGTTCATTTACGCGCCAAAATCAAACCATCCTTTTTTTTTTGTTTGAAAGTGAACGTCAAATTCTTTAGCATATTTTGCAAAAGAAAACACCCCCACATCCTGCACAGGAGTTGTTCCGAAACATGCAGATTGACATTATAAACATTCCACCTGTGCAACTCTGATGTGCATAACAATGCAATTGCTGCAATCCGAATGCAAAGGTTGCATTCCCGAATGTGATGTTCACAGCACCATATCAATTCGGAAAAGTACCGAGATTGTACGTTACACATGATCTGTAAGTGTGGTTCGCTTGTGGCACTGTGGACAGAGAAATCTGTCTCACATGATGGCTCAGCTCAGCTTGAAAACAGTCAAATGACCTTGTGTACCTGAGTAAATCACATGTCAGCATAATCCATATAACAGCACTTTGGCTTCACAAAGAGATTAACTTTGTTTTGAACATTTATTCACGCGTGTCAGTAAATGGAGAAACTCGTATCTGAGCACCTCAAATATTGAGTGCAATGGAAGGTTGGATTCAATCAATATTTCCAAAGAAACCAGTCGCTAAGAGTTAAAAACGGCAATATCACACGTACATATTATATATGACGTATTGGCAGAAATAAAGAAAACAATATTCTGAAATATGCAGCAATATTACTAGCTTAACCGCCATTGCAGAACTCATTGTGAAGAGCTATGACGCTCCTGAAGCATACGATCGCGCCAGTCGGAAATTTCCTTCTTTAGCTCAGGCAAGGGTTCGAGCATATCGACAGTAAGAGGTGCGCGATTGAAGGGGTCTCTGGGGTCGCTAAGTAACTGACCCTTGATTACAGCCAGATCCATAACGTTATCTGAAGTCGGCAGGCGTACGGGGTCTGTCATTAGCGAAGCTAGCAGAGGATCAAGGTAATTATCTGGCGCTTTACTTTCCAGAAACTCCATGGCATCAGAATCCACTTTTCCTTCCTGACATGAGTGGACAAAGTCACGTAGCCGCTGAAGAGAATGTTCATCCTTGAGTGAGCAACGCTCAAGAATATCGTATGCTTTATCGAATAAAGCTGTAGAATATGAGCGATCGTCAGCAGCTACAGACATGACAAAGCGTTTGATAGCTTGAGTGTCTTCGTCAGATGGCATATCATTTGCAGGAAGACCCAGATGTACATAGACACTAGTCAATTCGGATAATAGCACACGTGGATTGAAGGAAAACCGCTTCTGCATGTCACGTACTCGTAGGTTGGAGCATTTGGGCCCGGCTAATTGATCTAGATTATAGTTCAGCATTGCTGCTAGACGTCCAACTACTTCACCGGCCTGGAAAGGACGTGGAACTAATCGCGATAAGAATGCTAGCATGTGTACTGTCTCGTGAGCTAGTGACACATACGACTGCGCCATACGTTCGGCATCCTGGAGTCTGCTTGCATCATCTCCCTCGTTTTCATTCTCATCATTGCCTTCTTCGTTCCCCTCGCCGCTGGTGTTGGTGTTGGCAACAATAGAGGTTGTTGCTGGTTCTGGTCGATCCACACGATCCCTCTTCTCGTCCTGACGCTTCTCAATGTCGCGGATGACTACCAACTTGCTCAGCGACTCGTCAAGCAAATATGTGGTATCAGTCATTAGACGTGCAACAAATTCCTCAATCACGCGCTGATCTCGACTAACACTACCAGTAGTGGTCTCACCAGTCGCCTTGTTAGAATCTGCACTGCCAACAATGGACTGTAGAAAGAAACGGCGAGTGGCTTCGACATAACGAGGATGACGAGCCCACAATGCACGCAGAGTACGTGCAATATAGTAGCGAATGTTAAACTTATCGTAGAACTGAGAGCTCGCACCTGTTTGTTCAATATCAACATAGAAACGCAGTAGCGCTGGTACCAAGTAGGCTCGAGCCAATGAGTTTTCATCCAGACTACTCTGGAATTGGTCAATGGAAGGATGCAGACGAAGTTTGCCTGGAATGTTACCACCCAAAGTGTCCACATAATCGTCGTCTTCGCGAGGATCCCGGTAGGTGAGCATGTGCAGAATGTCTACAAGTTTGGCCTTCAGATACGGATTGCGGATATACTTTGGTCTGGCCAGGAATGTCACCACAAACAGTGGTAGTATATCGTCAAATGTGCGCAGACCCATGTCGCCATTGCTGCCACCTCGTCCCACTTGTGCAGCGCTATCAATTAGTATGTCAGGTGCGTAGACTGTGTTGAACACCATAAATTCGATAACGTCCTCAATCAGAAATTCTGGAAGCATGCACCATTTCTCAGCAGGCAGTTGTGCCTCGTTGCTCTCGCCAGGCATGACAAAGGGCTGGTATGGAAACTCGCTCCGGCTGTCTACCTGACGCAGCAAGAAGCACATCATAAGGCGATAGAAAACCATTGCATTAGTCAGTCGACGCGGATCCAACATCTGCGCATCCAACGCACACTTTTCTCGACGCATTGTCTGCAGCTGGTCCTTCCACCTCTGCATTACTACCGGAAGTCCAGCGCGCTGCATTGGGGAAAGCAGCTCGGGTGCCCCGCCAATACGCTCGATATCATCTTCAAAGCGTCTAATGCGCTTGAGCATGTCCTTATAACGGGTCATAGTCGATACTGTGCCAATATGTAATACTGCTGCGGTGGTAAAGAAGCAGTCGGGAATAAAACCAGGCGTTGTAGTGCTGTTGTTTGACAAACTCTTTTCTTCTTCCTCCTTTAGCCGGCGCTCTAAATACGCATCGGCCAGCTCCTTATCTGCATTGACGCGGGTAAGTTCGCGCCAGTATGTACTAATCTGACTCTGCTCGTCGTCCAGTCCACCAGTCTGTGTGTCGCGCATGGCACGCAACATTACCCAGTCAGGGTCGATACGATCAATACGCTTAAGCCCTGGATCGTTTGTAAATGGTTCGGATAGGCGCAGCCACACAGACGCCAGATTATCGGCAAACCCATCGTCAACAACCTTGGTCATGTCGACCTGCATTCCCGAGCGCAGTGCATTTGTAGCTATTGTGCGCAGAGTCAGTTGAAGAGTCAGCTTCCGCCCTTCCGCACTGCTGCGCACTAGGCGGTTGACAATCTCAAAAAGCGCCGTCTGCAGAAACTGCACTGTTGTGCGCAGACTTCCATGTAGCGCTTCGCAATCTTGACGGCTTCGTTCTGGTGCATCGGCATAGTACACCTGTACAATGGACTCGTCGCTGGATGGAAACCCGCTCAGCGCAAGAAATGGGCCGAGCGCAGTGCCTGTCTGAATACGCCGCCCTGCACAGTCGATGGGATCAAAGGTGGGCATGTGTGGTACTGCCTGCGCAACTTGGCTGTTTGTCGTCAGTGTATCCAATGCTGCAAGGATCTGGCGGAACCCTGGCTGAAGCATACTGTGGTTGGTGCGTAGCAACGCACGCAGGCCCAGTTCGCTGATGATTGGCGCAATAACCTCGGGCAATCCGTCATCTGTGAACCGCGTCGCCAGTTGCGTCAGCAAATCCGGCAGTAATCCTGCAAGTGAATCACTGTCGCTGTCCGCCAACAAAGCATCAGCCATGATAGCACGTCCAAGACGACCGGTCTGAGGAAACATGTCTGGAAACTGTAGCGCCAGTCCCATGTACGATACCAATAGCTCTTGTGCGTTGCGCATTACCTGCACCCGAGCTTCTCGTACTGAAGGGTCCAGTCCCTTGCCCTTGGCGCCGCACAAGTTGCCAACCACAGTGTGCACTGCTCTCCAGCAACTCAAAAGATACTCAAAGACACTCACCCCGCTCGTCAAAACCGCATCTTCATCCAAGCGAGCAACTAGCACGCGCTCAAGTGTCGCAGTTGAAATAAGTACTGATGCTCCTTCTTCCCGCAGCTCCTCGGCTGCTCCTTTAAGGTAAAACCGACCTCTGCGCTTGGGGTTGACATTCTACATTACATTTAAACGTGGAAGAAATACTCAAACCTCACACACTGGCTTTAGCACGAGCGTACTGTCGGATATAAATAGTATAATAACACCTCGTGTGCCACTAATAGATTGTGACTACTTACATCGAGCGTTACGGACAAGACACTTGAGAGTGCGTCATCCTGCCATTGTTCAAACGTCTTCTCTGGCTACAGGTACATAAAATTTGTACTGAATGACAGTACACTTTATATTTTGCGGCTAGTGGTTAGCAAATTGGTGTATATGTATCGAACAGTGTATACAGATTCTGGCACAGCAGCTGTCCTTGCCTTTTGACTCATAGTCATGGAGAGGAATGTAACTACTTTTTTTGCAAAAGAATAAAAAAAAAAGGTTAGCGTTATGATGTGAATATGTTTGCGGCACTCGAGAATACTGGTTTGTGTCGCAAGGGCAATGTTCTTGCATTGTGGGTGGGGTGTGACGTTTACACTTTGGCGCTGGTTTTGATCTGTAGACGGCGGATCAGAAACCCCCAGATGGCAGTTACTCATGTATCCATTAGGTATGACAGTACATGTAACAAAAAATACTTGTACGCAATATTTCTTGACAGTTCCTGTCTTTTTATTATAGATGCTCACGCACAAAACCAGCGCAACTGCCAAAGCTTCCAGAAAACTTCAGTTGCTTTGAGGACATTTAATTAATTTGTATTAAAAAAGTAAGACTGTTCTAGCAACATTGCCTTGCAGATAAATTTAAAATTCTTTGCAAAAGTTGCGCTAACTGTATTGTATTGGTTATAGAATTCTGGTAAAATATAGGATATTGTGATTTATAGCGATTTCCAGTATTTGGCAATACGGTTGAGGTGCCACTCCCATGAAAATATTTTTGTATTCTGAACTTTCCCTAGTCAATAAATAAAGCCAAGCCTTCCAGGTAGTTTTGGTGTTGTAGACGACATTGGCAATATCACATCTGGCCGAGGGTTTGTCCTGCCATTGCATACACATACAACTAAAACTTTATAAGCAATTGACTTTATCTTTTCTTGAAAACTCTGAGACTGTCTTAAACCAGACACACCATTTTGCAACCTGCGCGAAGAAGAGGAAAATTCTAAAGCGTTTCTGGTGGGTGACCTGTCTCCCGTTGACCAACCATAGCAGGAAGCCCAAAGCATAAAATTCATAACAACAACATTTAGGGTGGTCACCACTGTCCGAAATCAAAAACAATATTGTGGACTACATGTGTGTTTAGATTTTTATTGAAAACCAGTATTGCATACAATTAGACAAGCGCTGAGCTTGGGATGGGAAAGCCGCACTTTCTTGAAGGTAACTAGAATGGCTCGCGAGGGTAAAAGGATCGACATCTGAGCCGTGCCGCAGCGGCTCATGGGCCACTACACTTGTGGGGTGTAATTTCCTTAGCTTGGACTTTTTTTTTTTTTTTCTTCCTGTCCTTCCAACAACACCCCCTCTCTTTAACCTCATCTTTGCTTTTTTTTTGAATTTCTTTTCCTTCTTAAATTACATAAACCAACTTTTCATATATTTTTTGTTTTAAACCTTTTTTGAAGATAAATTTAGTTTTGTAATGCCCGCCGAGATTCGTCGTAAATTAGTCATCGTCGGCGATGGTGCCTGTGGAAAGACTTGTCTCCTAATCGTTTTCTCCAAGGGAACTTTCCCCGAGGTATGTACTGTTTGTTTACTTTTTTCCTCCCCCAATTTATTTTGACCTGTTAAGCGCTGGCTCATCTTGCCAATTCATGCGCTGTTTGTATGCTAGTTGACAACTACTTAGTTTTTATAGTTGGTGCCTGTGTCGATACTTTTATTTTATGGCAGCTGTTGGCACGCGCAATTTGTGACTTTATTTCTGAATTGCTGCTATTGGAATCTTTTGTTCAGCACTGCTGTCTGGTCGACAGCAGTGCTGAAATACCACAAAGGACAGCCTGGCGGGCTTTGCGCAACGCCAGCACAATACTTGCTAGCTGCAAATCTGCTTTCTTGGGGGCGCAGGTTTGGCTCTACGAGGGGCAGGGTGTGGAGAGGGCGAATAGCTTGTTGGTAGTGTGATATAATAACAACCCTTGTCTGGCTGAGCTTGCATTTATTGCGCGACCAAACCACCCATTCTGCCTCTTTTGATGATAGAGAACTTGCGTTATGTTTTGCTGCTACTGTGGATGAGTGTTATATCTAGCTCGCCTTTTCGCCTGCCACTGCTGCCTTTTCTCAGAAAAATACTTGCATTTTACTATTTCTTTGCGCTAGAAACTAAACGCCTTTGCTGTTTATTGCTTTGATGTCTTTTAGGTATACGTTCCCACTGTATTTGAGAACTACGTCGCTGATGTCGAGGTTGACGGCAGACAGGTTGAGTTGGCACTCTGGGATACTGCTGGCCAGGAAGACTATGACCGCCTGCGTCCACTGTCATATCCAGACTCGCACGTGATTCTCATCTGCTTTGCAATTGACTCAACTGACTCGCTGGACAACGTCAAAGAGAAGTGGATATCCGAGGTCATGCACTTTTGCCAGGGCCTGCCCGTCATCCTTGTTGGCTGCAAGTCGGATCTGCGCGAAGACCCGGGCTTTATTGAGCAGGCCCGCGCCAACGACATTCAGCTGGTTACCCCAGAAGAGGTAAGTATTATGTAATGCAATATGTTCAGCTATTTTTTTTTGCTTTCACTGCTGCGCAGAATGCCTTTTTTATGTACAAGCGCTAAAAGGAAATACCACACCGCACTTTGTATAACAAAAACCATATACATGGCGGATTACATGTGTAAAATGTAGGGAGCTGCGGCCGCTAAGAAGATTGGAGCGGCAGATTACATGGAGTGCTCGGCCAAGACAGGCAGAGGCGTGCGCGATGTATTCGAGAATGCCACGCGCAAAGCGCTTACCGTGAATGGCAAGGGCGGCAAGGATGGCAAGGGAAAGCGCAAGGGTATCTGTCTTGTTCTGTAATTATGTTACGAACATTGCAGCTCTTTTTTATCAAACCACACATTACTCAAATGGCTATTCTACTTGCTTTATTTCTTTGTCTTGTTCCTTAGTCTAACTTTCTGTCTTTTGCTTCTCTTTTTTTCACCTATTATCCCTTCAATTCTTTTTAAAAATCCAACACATATTGCCTTTGAAGGGCTCACTACAGCAAAAGTGAACTGCAAGAAGTGGTGATGGGACCACTTGCTTTGTTGTTGTTTTTGGAACGAGAACTCACTAGTCTGTTGTTGTCTCCATTTAATAATATCAACCGGTAGTTGCCGTGAAGTTTGCCGCTTTCTGCATGGCTGATTTAGAGCTAATTTAGTCGGGAAAATGGAGTATGCAATAATGCTGTATAATTGTTTATAGCACTTTGGATAAGACTGGGCCTATGCTCAAGGGAGTAACGTCGAATTGAGTTTGTTTAAGACCATCAAAGCCTCAAGATGATAAACGGAAACTGGAAAGGGAGAAGATTAGAATGATATTGAGAACAGACTTTAAAAGAACCCTGATAACAAAAGTATTGGAGCTCAGCATTAATCATGTTGGATTTCTTTTGACAATCCATGCGGAGGAATCTCATACTTCGAATCAAAGTGGTTTTGTTGGGATTTCACAGTGATTTTGTTTCGAAATGTGTGGATCCAGAGACTCGCGTGCCAGTTGAGGAGTGCCAAAAATAGACATGGCACAGGCTCAGCGAAATGCTGCTAAATGTAGCATAGGCCCTACTGAAAATGATTGTAAATAAGGGTTATGCTTCTTTTTGTCGTAAAGCGTAGAAATGTAAAAAATATTATTAGCTCTCAGAACTGCTATTTTCACCCTTTTTTGAACCTGCATAGAAAGAAGTATGCTGTTAACAAAAAAAAAGCTGCGGGGATGTTATCCGCAGTGACACCAGGACTTGCAATAAAAGAATGGCAGATATGCTTCGGTGCTCATATGCGCACTGACAAATGCAGGTATCGAGGCTTCTTTTTTAAAAGTAAACTGCGATTGTATGCAAAAAAGATAAGCAATGTAGCATATTTTTTTGTTGGCATTGGAAAGAGTATGAATAAGCAGGTTTTATTTTAGATTTGAGATATTTTCATACAACCATTTTGTCGCTGACACATCGCCCCTTATCCCATTCACTATATCTTGACATCAATTGTAGAACTTTGCATATCCACATGCGACATATTAGATAAAAAGTGTTATGCGCTGAGCCCTTTTTTTCCTTTCTTGTCGATCGTGTCTTCTTCGTTTCAGGTTACGTTCATGCAGCGGCACAAAGGTCAAGGAATATGTTGGATTACAAGCATCGGGGTTCATTTTTGCAATTGCTGCGGGTTTACTTTGGCGACCACTCTTCTATAAAAATACAAAAAAAATATGCAATGCTATGTATAAGCGTGAAAGATGAACGTACTCGCGTGTTGCTATCGACCCACATGTGAGGGTTTTTGATTGTATATACTTGTTTTATTCTTTAAAAAGTATCAACTCGAATAAAAAAAAAAAAGAGTGCGACGAAACACAATTAAAAAATGTGGGCGAGAAATCAACTAGCGCGCCATGCACATATTTCCCATGTCATGGTTAGCTCCAAGCCACCATCTTTCTTACCAACCATTGCAGGAGTTTAATGTTAGACAACAAGGGACTATAATACAAACTAATGTTTAGAGCCAATAACATTGGCAATGCGCTTAATGGTGAAGACAAAACGGCCAAAATTATCAACAAAATGAGCGCAAAAGAGGCCGAAATTTGCCATTGAATTGTGATTATGTTGTTGAAAAGTATTACACTTGCCACCTCTTTTTTCATTTTAAACATTCTTTTATCACATTACCTCAACAAAAGCAAAAAGGAAATTTTCACACAGCAAGAAAAAAATTGTTCTTTCTGCGTGTATGCATGCGGAGGAAGAGAAGTGAGTTTAACGCAGACAAGATGATTTCTGCTTGGACAGCAGGTGTGGATTTTTTTTTCCCAGCACCATTATGCTGCCACACTTGATTCTCTTTTGGATGTTGTTGAATGGGGGGTATTGGAAGTATAGAAGAAAAATACAAAGTAGGATGGGAAAATGTATCGAGATGATGGGGAGTGCTTAAGCAGACCTTTTTATTTCTCTGCTTTCATTGATACTGGTATTACTTGTGCAGGTTTTCTTTTATGCGAGAGATATTATCACACTTTATTACAAAATTTCTTCAATTCATCTCCGGGATCTGGGAGCTCATTTTTATCTGTCTTGCTCGTTGATTCGTCTAAACGGCAAGATCGTGAACATCTCTCGCATCTAACATCTTCTTGTTCCACTCTTCTCCTGTTCCTCATTTTAAAGCTTAGTAGTACATTTATTATTCTTGCTTTTT
>JANBTM010000009.1:35340-49440 GCA_027578695.1 Coemansia sp. RSA 1365 | reverse complement strand
TTTTTCTTCCTAGAAGGTACTGGTGTGTTGCAAATGTAAGTATCTTTGTAATTAACTTTTTTGTTTCTTATTGATCTCCACTCAGCATATTACATAGCTTTAATATCGGATAAACTTGGCGGCGCCTCTATCCCTGTTCCACAACAATGGGATTACGTCCATGTTATATTTATTCCAACTATGCTTGCTAACTTTTAAAAAGCAAGAGTGGGCTGAATAACCAGCGGTGGTTTGACATGTTTTTTTTTTCAATGTTGTAAATTCTAGTCTTGTTATTCTGCACCATGTATTTACAGATAACGCGTGTGGCCTCTTGTGCACTGTCGCTGTATGGTTGCATTGCAAAAAAAAATATGTGTGCGCTCTCTATTTGCTACATCCTATTCCTTTTTAGACATAACAGATGTAGATCATCTATTCAGACGAGGTGGTTTTATCTTCTTTCGCTGCATATAGAATGCCTTATGTTTGCCCGCCTTTTGCATGCGTCGGTAGGTTGGATATAAACACAGACCTCTCCCGTTGTATCCAATCTCTGGCGTCGCTGTTACGCGGCTGCGCCGGACAAACCCGGTGAAAAAAATAGAAGCCTGCACGCGCGTCTCTTTTTCTGTGCTGTGTCAATCTTAACTTGTATCCTTCTTGTACATTCTTTCTCTTTCTGTCTGCGTACCACCAACCAAACCAAGCCGCACACCCTCTACTATATTTCAGCAAACAAGAGTTTAAACCCAGCCCGCACCTGTCCCCCCCATTCAGATTCTGACCTAAATGAGCGGATCACCCTTTCCCGTCCCCCTTTTCTGAGCATTAAACGCATCAGGAGCACAGTGGAGCATGCCCTGATGCCAAACAGGAGCTACTTCGGAAATATTTCTTTGTCATTTTTCCCTTGCTGATGCAGATCTTGCATTCTGAACCTGTAGTTAAAGTATTGCAACAGATACTCATCTCTTCTCTCACTCTCCCCCATCTTTATCCGCACCTGCTTTATTTAGTCCCAACTTTAAATCCTTCGTACAAAATCTGTTTTTCCCTCTTGTCACTTGTCTGTGCACGGCTTATTTTAGCCCATTTTTTTCTTTTCTTCTTTTTTTTTGCTGAAGAAAAAGGCAGTTGCCGGTGTCATTTTTGCCTCTACTTTGCTTGGCGCTGTACCAAGCGCACTCTAATATCCACGCGCAACATTAAATCGGTATTACAGGCTGTAAGATTAATGTATGTGAGCGCTTAAATAAAGGCAAACCAATTAATCACCAAACCGTCAGATGCTTTCATGGGTTTGCCTTACTAGTCTCTTTTGTATCGATTTTCAAACTACGCCGAATATGATGCCGACCACCACACCTTTGTCTTCTCCCTTTCTTTACGATCCCCTCTATCAAAACTATCCCAATTCCTATTGTTTGCTGAAGCGTACTTTTTCTAGATATAGACACCACCAGTAGCCATTGTTGTTCTGGCAAAATAGCGGGTTGGACTTCGATTTTCTCTCTTATTTTGCCACATCTTTCTTAAAATTGCTAAGATCATGGCTCTATGCAACCGAAAGATCTCATCCAAAAAGCTGGATTGCGTACTTATCGCCTTTTTCTGTGATTAATGGCGTCTAACAAATACTCAATTTTCAGCATCCGACCTTTTTTGTCATCCCATTTTCCTTCCGACTCTGTATCAGAGCGTTCGTTTGCCCTATTCTGCAAACAATACGAGTGCAATATACATATATGGGCTATGCGTCAATTCAGTCCAATTCTCACACCCAATATCATTTCTGCCACATCTCTTACAACTACACCCTCTATATGCTACACATGTCAATTCGCTAGTATTCACTTTGGTTAACTTTACATTCTTCAATTGCTTTGTCGTTACCCCTTCATTATATTTTTGTCATTGTAGATCGCTACATCAGCTGAGATACTCTATTTTTTGTGTCGGGTTGCCGGACTGCGGAAGACAGGTACAACAGGTAGAATTGTGATTCCACAGCCTACTTTTTATCAGTTCTAGTTCCTACTGGTTGCATCATTTTTCTCTTTACGCCTTACATCTGCTCGAGCATTGCATCGTTTTGTATTGCTCATTTTTTCATATCTCAGAGTCTTTATCAGTCATTGCCATCTTCTCTGTTATCTATCGCCTTGCATTTAGATTGCTAGCTGAGGAAAATATAGTTCCCAGACAGATCAGCCCCTTTGCTGCGACACCAGTACTGATAGCAGAAAAGAAACCACAGCGGGATATATTTTCGCCACCTTTTGCTTTTTGTTTATTGTCGCACGCCGCACACATATCCGTACTATTATTTTTTATTGCTTGCCTGCCACCCCACTCCTTCACATACGTTGGGCGTGGACTTTATACATCCTACGGTACGCTACCGTTTTGGTCATCGTCCTATCACACATCCTTATCTATTTTGGCTTATTCAATTATTTACACATTCTCTTGGCCATTTGCGACATCTATTTGTTTTTTGATGAGCTCAGCTGCCTCTACCGAGGTGCATGTGGCAGATGTTCCAATTACAGCGACGGCTAGACACGGAAGCATTAGTAGCGAGAGATCAGGCTGTATTAGCGCAGGAATGGCGGAGCGCACCATCGATGACAAGGAAACAGGCAGCAGCGACAGTTGCAAAGGCAGCGGCGCTTCGTCTCTTGCTTCAACATCACCACGTTTGGCATTGCAGTCATCCCACATGCAGGCAGCCTATTCACAGCCGCTACGAAGGGCTAACGCAGGCATTTCCACATTGGCCTCAGGCCCGACGCATCTGGCATTTCCTAATTTAGACTTTCCATCGATACCCTCTTCTGCAGTCCGACATCAGCTTTCTGGTTCCGCAGCGTACGCAGCCACGCGTGCAGCACAGCCCGTCATTGGGGACGGCAATTTGGAGATTCACGCGGGCCCCATTCCCCATGCAAACTCCACTAGCACAGCCACCGGCACAACAACAGCAGCCAATACTGGGTGTGCTGAAAATCTAGAGCGCCGCATGCACATCCAGGGATCTCCTCAGACAAGCGAGCAGCCCTACAGTATCTACGTGCCGCAGACCACCACAGAAGCGGCAAGGCTGGCGCAGCTGCATGGGTTTGCGACGACAGCTAGCAATACAGCAGCAACAACAAGGACAACGACGCCCAATGCCAATCCCTCGAGTGCTACCGCCACAACAGCAGCAAAAACTTTGAGCGCACCCTCTGATGAATTTGCTCGCATGTCGGATTCTAGAAAGTGGTTGCTGGCGCAGGCGTCGATGCCGGGTACACGGGACCCATCTCGCCTTCGTTCTGCGCCTATTGATTGTGCGGGTTCTAGCAATGCACCTTCTTATGCTCTTGCCTCAGTTGTGACTATCTCGGCATCTCCATCATCGTTACTTACCAGGAAAGCGAGCATTGGGACACACGCGGAAGAACTGTATCAACACCTGCCAAATAATATCGACAGTACAGCAATGGATACAAGCAGCGAAGCCGGCAGCCAGGATCCACAGCTTCCAGTATCTGCGACTAGCACAGAGGGCTTTGAGGGCAGCAGCTCGCTGGTGCAGTCATTGGGGAATCGCGCCCGCGCGCTATCGGAAAGCCATATTGAGCCAATCCACTCGCTCACGGGGCTGGCCCTGTCGCCGGTTTCGGCGCGAACACAGCACCGCCAGTCGCTGAGCATGCGCAGCGAGGCAGGGCAGTCGTGGCAGAGCGGAACCGGCGACTATCTGGGAGCGTTGGATGCAAGCATATTGCAGCAGGTACTGAGGAGGGTGGATGATATTCATCGCCAATGTGAGAGCTTGGTACAGATGCAGACTCAGCAGGCAGAACAGATTTGCTCGCTTGAGGCGGCAATCCGGCAGTACGGTGAGACCACTCGACCAGCAGCTGGCGGGCCAATTACTACGCCCCCCATCAGCACGGGTATACCACACAGCTCAGCTCAGCAGACACAGACCCTGGCACATCGCCAGGACTTTCAATCGCCGCCACCACATATGCAACTTGTCGACACTGTTAGTGCGCCTTTGACAGATTCGGGGCCGGTTAGCGGCGGCAGTGGCGGCGGCAGCAGTAGAGAGATAACACAGCCGCGTCATCCATCGCACTACAGCCGCAGCGGGCGTGAGGCGGCAGCCGATGAGGTGGAACATATCACTACCGAAGCCGAGAGCATGGTTTATCAAAGCCAGGGCGATTCTTATCCCGGAGGAGGGCATGGACAGCAGCTGTCTCATCATCACTACGGCCGGATGCAGCAGCAACAGCAGCAGTCGCATTACTCGCAGCCAACAGGCAGGCTATCTCCATCGCATGTCTACAGAAACCCAGGTCATATTCATCAGTCGCGAGTCATGCCGTACAGCACACGGACGTCGCCAACGGCCAGGGCCGCACTGTCGCCTCCACGCGTAGGTTCGGCATTGCGCGGGCAACACAGCACACATTTGATGGCCCAGATGACTGCGTATGAGACACCTTCAGGGCGTGGGCGACGAGAGCCAGCGTATTTGCAGCCAAGGTCAGCCAACACGCATCCGTTGTGGCCGTCACAACACCATTCCTCCGCACAGTCTGGCTTGGAAGGCGGGGTGGCCAGTAATACAGCGTTCGCATCGGCAACAGGAGCAGTTGATGAACGGCGGGCATACGTGCAGTCACAATATGCAAGCGTTGGATCGTCAACTCAACCGCCGCGCTTGGCGGCGGCGCATGGGGCCACTGCTGCGTCTGCTTTTGGGAGCGCCACTCCAGTTTCGGCCAACACGGTTGAGCAGTACGGCGCCACTTCCGGTAGGCAGCTGGCTGCACGCGCAAGACGGCTGACAGCTGGCGAGCTAGGCAACGAGTTTGCGGGTGGCGGGGCAGCCGACGGCAGACTGCCACAAGCGCCGCCGTATAGTCACGTGCAGCCACAGTATCCACAGCAGGATCACTATTACCACTCGCAGCAGCAACAGCACCACTCACAGCAAAACCAGCCACACACGCTTTTGCCTCCAATTCGTACCGCAGACATAGGGCGCAGTGGTGTAGTTGAAGCTAGTGGGTACATGCCTCCTGGAAGAGGTGGGCCAGGCGGGGTGCTGCTGGCGCACCCTGATGCTGCTTTGGCAGGGCGGTTGGGACGGGTAAGCAAGGACAAGGGCAAAGCGGGGCTGGACTCAAGAATGGGCGACGCGGCGGCGGGACCGAGCAGAGGCAACCCAGATTCACAGCCCACACAAGCGTGGCTGTCAGGGCAGCGGCACTACAAGAATGCGCTGTTACATCTCCTGACGCTGGAGTCTTTCTACCCCAGTGACATTGCAATGATGAACGTGTTCCGAGCGCAGGGTGATTTTACAAATGAGCAGATTGAGTCCGACGGAGCAACAATGCTGTCGTGGGCGCGCAGCTGGCTGCGCTATAACCGCAATGCAGTGCTGCGCGGGACGCTTGACAACAAATCCAAGGCCACGCTGCCGCAGCTGGCCGAGGCTCTACAACACGACTTGCATTCCAAGACGGCCTTTACGACCTCATACAACCTTCGACGGTGTGCGCTGCTGCGGCTAATCTACTACCAGTGGCAGGCGGAGAAAAAGCTGGGGACTAAAAGCCAGTCGCTGTACCGTGACTATGAGACACGGCTACGCGAGATCGAGGCGCTGCCAACTGAACAAGAGCAGGAGGCCGAGTGGGACGCAATCCTTCGTGAAGAGCAAAACCGCAGACTGGCGCTTATCAGAGAAAGCCGTGGTAGCGGTGGCTCGACAATCCTGCCAAGGCACGAGGCAGCGCATACGGGCAGTATGGTGTCACCGGGAGGCCAAGCGCTGCACACACAGTCCACCCGGGGAACACCAAGCAGACGTGCATCGCTGGAGTGGGTAGCGCAGCAGTCAGCTTCTGGCACGCCAGTGCCGGGGCAGGCACATTATCACCAGCACGCGATGCAGCAGCAACTGCGAGGACCGTTTGGACAGCACGGGCTGCAAGAATCTATGCACACGTTCCAAACGCCGCCGCGGCGTCTGGCACACGATTCGGGCGAAGGCTGGCAGATGGGCAGCCAGGCAGCGGTTGGAAGAGACGACGACAGCGAAATGTCGGTGAATCTGTCACCAGAGCCGCAGTAGGCAACAAAAGAAGGTGCAGCACTGTAGCTTTATTACTTTGTAGAGTTTTGTTTTTTACTAGGAAAGCCAGCTGCAAGACAAAAATAAAATTTCCTTATCGAATCGAGTCCTCCTTGAGCGATGGCGGATCAGAGCTGGGATCCGAGGTGTGGTAGGCATCGTCAAGAGGGGTGTATGGCGGAGGCTCAAATGGACCTACTAAATCTAAAATGGTCTCGGACGTATAAGCCAAGGCGGAGTTTGGATGGCGAGACGACCCTGGCTGCGCAGAAGATAGGGATGTGGATAAAGTAGCTGGGGCAGCAGACCCGGAAGTAGACGCAAGTGATGATAAATCGGCGTCAGGAAGCAGTGGTGCGCTGGGTACTGGCGAGGGATGACTGGATATATGAGAGGGAGCAGCAGCAGTGGCGATAAATGGTGTAGGATAAGACAAGCGTGGGGGAGTATCATACTCTGTAAGAAGATCGTCTATAGAGACTAAACCAACAGTAGCGTTAGATTCTTCATAACAACAGGCAGGACTAGTACTCATCCACGCAACAATGCAATCGAATAGATATTCACCAATTTTCAAATAGCCCGTGAATAATTTTGAATACCTTCTACGTCTATGAGGTAACACAACGTTGTTAGAATTCTGAGCAGATTGGGCATTAACAAAATCCTGACAAATACGTCTTCTTTCTTTAATTCTATGCATTTTTTTATTGAGGTCGTCTCTCAATTGTTGTTCCCAAACAGCACGTATATTGGTATCTTCTATTGTAGGGCCGTATTTCTGTAATACCCATTCAATGCGTTCTTCTGCTTTTATATTGAGTTGTCTTATTCTATTGTCATACCATTCTAACCAACATTTACTTGTTGTTGTATTTATTGCTCCCCATGGTCTTCTACGAAATGTTAATCCTGTATTTCTACGTACTCCTGCAAATATTATTGAACTTGTTATTATAATACTTGTTGTTGATATTGTAAATAATGTATAAAATCCAAACGCTATGTCAAATGCTCGATATCCATGATTCCCTATATTACTTGGATAAAGTAGCTTTAAAAATAAAAGTGCTCCTGCAAGTCCCATCCACCCAAATAAAACAATTGTTCGCTTATCTAAGAAACAAAAAAAAAAAATTTTTAAAACAATAATAAAGAAAAAAAAATGACGGAAAATCTCTCCCACAAAGAGTTTGTTTGTTATTTTTGTAAGCACGTGTGGGGTTTCTTGGAACATATTTTTTTTTTTGGGTAGGAGGAGGGGGAAAAAGATGATGGTCAGCATAATTAAAAATCTTCAAAGTCATCATCAACATCCAAAGGATGTAAAATGCCAAGTTCCTCACGATCACGTAGAGCATCTTCATTCCATATGCGCAATACACGAGCAAAATGGTCAAAAATAGCATTGCTACATGTCTCATCATACACAAAAGTAGTGTCTGAATGACGAGGTAGCAAATCCGCCAAGCTCACACGAAGGGATTCTAAGGCGTCTATAGAAAATCCTCGTGTCAAACGCAATAGATCTGTAAGGAATACTCTGCGTGTATCCGAAGAAAGTCGTTTCTTCGATGCAGAAGCTGCAGAATTGTGGACAACGTCTGGGATTCCAAGTTGTTGATAGCCAGATGTTACTGGCACTGAAATGGCAGAAGTGTTTGACGACAGACGCTGTCGGCTAGTAGTGCTGAGGTTATTAAAGGAAGAGCTAGTGCTCCACCGTGACCCCGAAGAATTCCTGGCAGACATAGGCTTTGTGGAGTTGAAAGGAAGCTCCCGGAGATCAGGGACGGAAAGTCTATCAGAAGTAGCAGGGGCAGAGGGAGATTCAGGAAGTGGGCTGGAAGATCCAGCAGAAATTCCAAAAGCAGACCCATTGCTGGGAGCTGAGCTCTGACTAACAAGTGGACCCAGTCTACGTTCAACCAGTGAAGTAGCCACAGACTCAAGTAAAGCAGCACGACGAACAATTTCTGAAAAATCATCACCAGTAGCTGCATCATTCTCAGAGCAGCTTGCAGCATCCGACGGCGGCGTAGACGGACGATGCACGCGTGCCAACAAACGTGCCGTGTTAGCAACAACGCCAATATCTTCAATAAAAAGATTAGCAGAAGCATAATGAGCTGCATTGGCTTTGTGTTGCACAGCATCGAGAAACAACAACGGACGACGTGCCGCTGCGTAAAATGCACGGTTAAGTGACGGACTGGGTGCATGTGCCATTTTACGGAAAAGTTTGTTGCGCGCCAGTGCCTGTGCGACATCACACAGCACAGAACGAAGCAAAGAAGACGGCTGAGGCGTATCAGATGAAGCCGCTGCTACTTCAGATGCACTGGGAGTGCTGACAGCTGTGGTTTCTGCAGATTGTGCATCCGCAGATAACGGAACAGCAGCAGCATCGACTGAGCGCACAACAACGTGGGCCGACTCAAGTTCCACATCTTCAGATTCTTCGCCTGTAATAGAAGGTGAATCGGCAGCCGCCACCAAAGGCGCAAAAAACGCCTGGCGCTGCGGCGCAGTGGGCAGCCCAACGCATATGCGACAAGTTGACGGCATCGCAGCAAACCACGGACGCGCAAAAGGCGGAACAGCAGCTCGCCATACGCGGGCAGCCAGCGACAAACGATCAAGGTCTGCAGCGGCAGCGGCAGCACAAGGCGGTGCCTCGGCAGCTGCCACGATGGCCACGCGGGCAGAAGCCGGCAGTGCTCGAATACTGTGCGACAGTAATGCCACCGCAGCTGTGCCGAGCGCGTCAGGTAGCGCAGAAACATCGTTGATCAGCACAACGCTGGGCTGTCGCCGCCGTGCCTCAGCGAATATGCGCGGGATTGTTGCTACATCAGTTGCTGGTCCCACAGCAAAAACCATCGCATCGCCGTCGCCGGCTGCCGCATGCGCAATTGCTGCCGCCACAGATCCCACCGCCATGCCAGCCAGCCCGTATACCGCCACGCGCGGCCGGAACACATGGACAGGTGAACCGTGCGCATCAGACTGTAGTTGCGATGCCAACAGCCGCACGCCACGTGCCACATAGCGCCCAGCCAACGGATTGAGCTCCGGTGGCAGCGGCGCCGTGGGTGCAGCCGTTGCACGCGCAGCAGCTGGCGCAACAGCGGCCAACGCATGCGAGATGTCTGCCAGCGTCACAGCAACGTGGCGTGTAGATGCCGGTGTCTGACCCTCCGGCAGCGGAGCGTACAGTTCCGGACAACTCCGACGCACAGCAGCCAGTGCAGCCTCGACACACAATGCGGCAATGTCAGCACCACCCCAGCCCGGCGTGCGATCTACCACAATCTG
Source organism: Coemansia sp. RSA 1365 (assembly GCA_027578695.1). Taxonomy (NCBI): domain Eukaryota; kingdom Fungi; phylum Kickxellomycota; class Kickxellomycetes; order Kickxellales; family Kickxellaceae; genus Coemansia; species Coemansia sp. RSA 1365. The sequence goes on along the minus strand of JANBTM010000009.1, from coordinate 39,995 downwards.
CTCCAACGCCGGGGGTAGCGGCCAGCGACGTGTGTGGATGCGCAGAATCCGACGCCGCGCCTCAGCACCCGGCGCTCGGAACAGCAGTTCACGGTCCAAGCGCCCTGGACGCCGTAGTGCCGGGTCAATGGCATCCGGACGGTTGGTTGCAGCTACAACAATCACGTGGCCACGGTCATCAACGCCGTCCATCAATGCCAGCAGCGTGGCCACTACCGACGCGTGCACGTGGTCGTGGCGTCCCGAGCGCTCGGGTGCCAGACCATCCAACTCGTCAAAGAAGATTATCGACGGCTGGAACGCGCGCGCCTGTGCAAACAACCGCCGCAGCTGGCGTTCGGCCTCACCCACCCACTTGGAAAGACAATCGCCCCCGCGCCGCATGAAAAACGCAATCGCCGGAGCTCCACTGCCCTGTGCCGCGCAGCTGTGGGCCAGCGCCCGTGCTACCAGTGTTTTTCCTGTTCCTGGTGCCCCGTGAAACAGCACACCGCGCGGCGCACGCACCCCCAGCGCCTGTAGCACCTGCGGCTGCGCCAGTGGCAACACCACCATCTCGCGCAGCGCCTGTACGTGCTCATCCAGTCCTCCTACATCATCAAATGTCACCCGTGTTGCCTCAGACGCTGTACCCACCGGTCCCATGTACCCAGCCCGCCGGCACCGCTCCTCTCCAAGTTCTGCCAGGTTAAGCGGAAGAATTGCCTCTTCGTCGTGCTGCGACTCGCTTTGCTGTGATTCGCCGCCTCCAAATCGCTCGCTTCGGCGTGCCTCCCCAGTCGCACCGCCTATCCTATTGTTTGTGCGACTGTCGCCTAGTGCTTCTTCTAGCTCGCGCAGCGCTGCTGCCTCTGCTGCCTGCCTTTCTAACGTCCGCACTTGCCGAACATACTCTGTGTACCGCGCAGGAGGACTGCGCGGCGGCGGAGGCTGCTGATACGACATATCCTTTGCTCGCTGGCGCAGATTGTACTGGGCAGAAGAGTCGTGTTTGTTGAAGGCAGCTCTGTTGGTTTTGTTGGGGCTGCTTCTGGTGGGATTTATCCTGGCAATTCTGCCGCTGGGCACTTGCCCATTACCAACTTTGGGCGCAGCATGGTGTTTGTTTGGTGTTCTGCTTTCTTTTTGCCGAGTTTTCGGAGTCCCGATGGGAGTTGACTGTCGTCTGTCTGCTCGTGGACTACGCTGTGCTGCTGATCGCCTTGTTTCACCTGCTGAAAATTCTGATCCGCTGTCCGAGTTCTTAGATCCACTCTCGCATTCTGATGATCCACTTTCAGAAGACTCAGTTCCAGACGAAGACTCACTCTCGGATGATAAGCTACTTGTCTTTGTGTTGGATACCCGATTATTATTATCCCGTGTCCTGCTACGCGACTTCTTTACTACAATTTCGGCAAAGCCAAAGTCTAGTTTGCGTTTGGCAGCAGCAGCTATCTCTGAAGCTGCTACTATTGCTGACTTGCGACGTATTTTTGTACGACTCTGTGGTGATAAAACTGTTTTTGGTTCTCGCGACGACACCATTGCTTCAATTAACATACAATATACAAGTAAAAATAAAAAAATAACACGTAGAAAATTAAAACTGTAAAAGAAACTATGCTCTGGTGGATAGAATTTCTTGATCGCCTTGTTTTGTGGGTTTTCGAGTGTTGCACGCATTGAAAGTGGATATTTTGAATGAAACCCCCCAATTTGCTCATCTCCCTCCCTTTCTCTCCTAAGCACTGGTGTTTTAAATCAAATTTTAAGGAATCCCCAGCGTATAACACCTTTTTTCCTTGGATTATAACTGAAATCCTCCAATGATTTGGTTTATATTTCAAATCTGATAACTGCGCAGAAACATAAATCTACCTGATTTGTGATATTCTGGGTAAAGTCATCCAAATATTGTCTAATACAAGTTCAGTTGCGAATAAAGCTAATAAACTGGCTTGCAATAACTACCATTCTTAATACCCACAGCTTTGGTAGAAATTCCACCATAAAAGAGTGTATTTTTTACTTTAATTAGAAAGGCTTTTAAAATCCCAGAGCATATTATATCATTGTTACTGCCAAGCCTTCAATTCTTATTATGCATTTGCAAGTTTCTAAATGTGATTCTTTTTTATGCCAACTTCCAAGACCCTCGTTCTTTTTCATTCTACTCTGGTTGCTTTATCTCAGCAACTAATTCATACCTATGTGCATAATTTATTGTTTGTTGGCTTACTCTACATCCATTTTTCTGATTTGTATGCTATCTGAAAAGAGCAAAAGTACAAGAATTATATTAATAAAAGTATGCTTCCACACAGTTTTTATTTTCTTCGATAAATGCTATATTGCTAATATAAAACGACACATGTCTCCCGCATATATTACACTCGTGTTCAAGTTGACGTGCTAGTTTTCTTTTCCTTTTCTTTATGTTATCTAAAGTCGAACTAACTATTATCTAAACCACTCTGTAGAAAAATGCAACAGACTACGCCATTACAAATATCTTTTGAAAACCTAAGTTATTCTGTCAAAGTACGTGCCAGATCAACTACCAACAATGACCAGGATAGCAAACGTCGTTGGCCACAGTTTGGTAAATCCAAGCACAAGGACAAGTTTATTTTGCAGAGTCTAACTGGTGCATTTCGTCCAGGGCGTATCACTGCTATTTTGGGCCCTTCAGGTTCTGGCAAAACTACACTGCTCAATTTGTTGGCTGGCACAGAAAGTTCTGGAACCACTACTGGTTCCATATGGGTTAATGGCCGTCCTGCATCGGGTGCTAGTCTACGACTTTTAGCAGGGTTTGTGCATCAGGACGATGTTATTCTTTCCACACAGACGGTGAGTGAAGCTATTACAATGTCTATAATTCTGCGACCACCACCATTGTCTTTAATGCCACAATCTCTAGAGCCCATTGTCAATTATAACAGACAAAATGGTGGTCACAACACAAATAATCATCTTCTCCCAGTACCAGCTGCAGTGTACCAGAAAAAATGCTCAAAAGCAAAACGCTCCCACGCGGCTCATAAGAATATGCAAGAGACTGCCCGGGCACTCTCTTTGTTTGGTTTGGAAAAGTGTCAACACACTGCAGTTGGAGATACCTCAGAAAAGGGCATTTCGGGTGGCGAACGGAAGCGAACAGCCATTGCCCAGGAGTATGTTACGCAGGCGCCCATTCTGTTCTTGGATGAACCCACCTCAGGTCTCGATGCACATTCTGCATTGATGGTTACCCATCAACTGAAGGACATTGCGTCTACTGGGCGCACCGTAGTCGCAGTGCTGCATCAGCCATCCTCGGAGATGTTCGGGTTAATTGACGACATTATGGTGCTGTCGGAGGGCCGTATAGTCTATTTGGGGGAACGTGCTGGCTTGGTCGACTATGTTGCTAAATTGGGCTACCCTTGCGCCATGTACTCCAATCCGGCCGATCACATATTTAATGCTGTGCTATTTGGGAATGATGTGCGCCATATGAGCTCGCAGTCTGATGCTGTGGCACGTGCACGGCTACTGGCCGACGCGTGGGAAGAGCAGTCTGATGGTGCGCGGGCTGTTCGTGCGCTGGTGGCATGTCCGGAGCTGTCTCCTATTGACCCGTCTCTATTCCGTCGCACCAGTCCGCCCACTGTCCAGCTGCGCTATTTGACACGTCGTGCCTTTCTCAACGCTGTACGCAACCGGCTGATTATCAACATTCGACTGGCGCAGGCAGCATTCTTTGGCCTTCTAATCGGGTTCATATTTCTAAACACACACAACCGACCAGTGGCTGTGCAGCGCCAGAATTTTTCTGGATCGCTCTTCTTCACCGCAGTCACACAATTCCTTCTTTCGATCCTCTCTGTTGTCAATTTATTTACACACGAGCGCATGGTGTTTGCGCGTGAGTGGAGGAGTGGCTACTACGGCTTGCCTGCTTATTTTGTCTCTAAAAATATTGTAGAATTGCCCATCCAAGTCATACTACCAATTATCTACGCCTGCACCTCCTACTGGCTTCTCGGTCTGCGTCATGATGGCGCTCGCTTTGTCATTTATACTGTCACTTGTATTGTGCTCAATCTCTGCGGCTTTTCTTTTGGTCTGCTACTGGCCTCGTTGTTTCGTAATATGGCTACTATCTTGGCGGCGCTACCAGTCATGTTCCTGCCGTTTCTACTGTTTGGCGGTTTGTTGGTCAATACTGGGAATTCAACCGTGTGGCTGCGCTGGTTGCAGTGGGTCAGTCCAATAAAATATGGATACACGGCTATGATGAAGAACCAATTCGGTGGATATGTCGTTGATGGAGTGCCTATTGGCGATTCTTACTTGGAAGAGGTTAATCTGGGACCCATGTCCATTGGTGTCAATATAATCATGGTCATAGTCATTGGTCTGCTTGCCTGGGTTGCCGCATATCTGGCCCTACTGCGTTTGACTTTTAAGGGTCGTGGAGACCCTATTAAAAATAATGTAAAGAAATTAAAAATGGAACTGGAGGGGCCGCCCGATCCACGATTTCTGTCCAGCAACAAAGAAGAGCGAGGAGATGTTATTGTAGCGTAGATTCTACATTTTTCTCCACATTTTGCTTGATTGATTGAGGAAACAGTAGCATTGATATGCAATGGCTGATTCAGCAGAGCAAACATTCTCCCCACCAA
>JANBTM010000009.1:20123-33458 GCA_027578695.1 Coemansia sp. RSA 1365 | reverse complement strand
AAAATAAGAAAAACTTTTAAAAGGTTTCTTCAGGATCAATATGAAGTTCTCCCATGGTTCCAGAAACTTGGTTGTACTCATCATCCTGTATTACGTCCACATCATCTGTAGCACCTTCATCAGTGCTGTAAAGAATGTCCTGAATATGTTTAGCTATCTTCTCAGACTCCGATCCCGTCTCAAGCTCAGCTTGCTGAATGAATACTTCAATCTCACGGAGCTTTTTAAAGTAAAAGTCTCTTTCCTTCTCAGCAGTCTCAATCAATACTTTAGCATCAGCAACCTGCCTATTAAGTTCCTGAATCTGCTGTGCACTGGCAGCGCCTGCACCAGTTGTACGACTTCCAGGTCGCATGCCAGTAGCTCTTGCTCCAACTCCCGCAGGTCTTCCAGCACCCCCAACCCGGTTTGCTGGCCTCGCACGATATGCTCCAACACTGGAAGATGATGCACTGCTCATTGGGCGAGACGAATCGACAGGCCCTCCTGGTTTACCATTACGACGACCCACGGCATCGTATGGTGCGCCAGAATAGTATGACTCCCAGTGTTTTTTGAGCCACTGCAAAAACTCAAAATTATCCTGGAAACGACATTTGATGAGACGCGTAGGATCAATGGGCTTGGAAATCTTGTGCTTTGTCATTGTGTTCTGAAGGATTTTAAAATTCTCTACGTACTCGTACTCCTGGTTCGCATTAAACTTCACCCGCTCAAGTCGCAAGTCTCCATATATGGAATCCAATATCTGGCAGTAAGCCGCTCCTATTATCCTTGTCACTCATCGTAGCAGTATATCACCATAGAAAAAAATGTGTAATGGTTGGTTAGCTTTAAGTGTCGTAGAGCTATTTAACCCAGTCCCAATATGTGTGCTAAGGAGGGGTGTTTGTATGAACTTACCTGAACCTAACTGTTCCACTTTGCTGTAGTTTGTCTGCAGCAATCCGTTGACCCAAGCAATCAGTTCCTGGCGACTTGTCATTTTTTTGTTTTATTACTCTTTTACACTTGTTTACTGTCAAAGTTTGAAGAGTGTAACGTCCGCCTTGACTTTTCTTTACGTCGAAATGAAACTAGATTAACGTGTCTCAACAACTAAGAAACAACAACCGTCTTTAGAGATTCTGGAAAAAAAATTTAAGTGAAGCAAAAATCTTGGACAAAAAAAAAAAAAAACAAAACAGACACCTGCCACTTTCTGATTCTCTCTTCTGACCTGAGTTTCACAAAGTGGTTGGTTTTAATGAGCAATGTTTACACTAATTCTCTCTGCACCAATGACTGACCAATCACGGCTGCGATTAAGCCTTCTTGCTACCAGCAGACAAGTTCTGGATGCACATGTATAGGCAGCAGCAAAAAAAGTACCTTTTTAATAGAAAGAAGTAGAAAACAAACTAGCATGTGTTTCTTATGCGACATCTACGCCCTTGGCGCGGAGATCGTGCTTGGCCTCTTGGATTTCCTGCATCAATTCATGGAAAGCCTCGGGACACTCACGGAAGACCAGTAGATTATATCCAACGTTGATAAAAGCATATGATCCCAGTGCCACTATAAAAAACAGTGGAAGAACTGGCCATATTTGCGATCTAATAATCTCAGACAGTGGGAAGAGTCCAAAAAGTCCCAGCAGCCACGTTACAGCGGCGATTGTAAAAGTCGTCGCAATCCTATGCGCCCTTGTCATTATATTCTTGCGTAAAGGAAAGCTACACCAGCTTATTCGTTAGATGAGGAGTTGAAATTAACGTCGTGCTTGAGAACAGGTGCTAAAAGTAACGAGTTGAATTGCACACTCCACGAAATGCGTTGTTGCTTGTTTTGTTGTTCTGGACTCGAGGAGCCGAAAATGCGGACCGAGTCGAGGTGAGCCGAGATGAGCCGAAGCGCTTATGATGTGATTGGAGGGCGGCAGATGGTTATCAAGCGGCTGGATTGGGTAGTGACGTCAACAGCGTTACAAACACACACACACATGCATTTTCTGACACGAGGCGCGATGACGGAAGAAAGGCCACTTTTTTATGCTCTGATATCTTGCAGTTGGGTTGAACACGGTGAATGCTAGAGGCTGCTGGTGTGCACAGAGTTTGAGGTCTCCAGCGCATCCATTCAGCTCAAAAGAAGGAGAGGGGGTGGCACCAAGCAGAACGCATACAGAAACTTTCCTTTCCCTAGCGCAGCAACTATAGTACTTTTATTTGTTAGCAATTTTAAACTGTATTTTGCGTTTATTATCTCGGCACTGCAAGGTCTTTTACTCCTCGCATTCTGAAACGATACACATTTCCCCATCCACCTGGCTCCTTGTTGGTTTCTGGAATTGTGCGGAGCTGATAACATAAGACTTGGGGAGAAGAAGGGATAAAAAAAAGAGTTTTCTAGGATCTGCAGCGCTGTTTCTTTGCTTGCACAAGAAGCGCCAAAAAGGGAGACCAAAAAGTGTCGTGCATTAAACCACAAAAAGGATTAAAAAAGTTTTGCTGCCTTGGACTTTAACCTCTCTTTTCCTTATTACAATATTCTATTACGTCCAAAGGTTTGAAGGCTTTTTGTCGCGTGGCTCTCAATCTTTTCTTGTATATAGTTTCTTGACGTTCTCTGTCGTTGCCACGCGCAGCACTCAACTTTGATTTCCTTAACGTTTGTTGCTACTCGCATTAACGGCACTCAAGCTTCGCAGATTATAGAGCGTGCTTGTATCGCAGAGGAGAACACGCAATTTGCAATTTACCACAGCGTTTTTTAGGTAATTGCTACACGCGTATACACACAGGTGCACTACTATATTAAGCGGAGACCGTACGGTAAGTGCTGCTGCTGCTGCAGGTATATGCTTCTCTTTTCTTCGTTTGCAAATAACCTATCTGTAATTGTCAGTCAGATGTATTCTCTATTAGTACCATTTCTGGGTATGCCCTGGCGGACATATACAAAGCTGCTTCACAACTCAGGTCTCACTTCAACTTTCGCACCACTCCGTATGTGTGGCCACGGAAATATTGTTAAAGAGAGACAGAGAAGGGGGGAGAAGACTGCGCAGTGACTGTTCCCCATCAGGATAAATTCCACTCAACCTATTCCGTCATCTTGCTTGGCCTGCATGCAAACAAAATTTCTGCCAAACGGATGCCTGACCACTTTAAATTTATTCTTATTGTTGACAACCCACTTTTTTTTATTGTATCTGATATTCCATGATTGTATAGATGGCATACAACCACACACAAAGAAGCTATGCAGATGGTTTTACGGACAACACAACAAACAGCGCACCTGTGAGCCATGGGTCAACGCAACAAGGAGGTAGAAAGTCTGGTGATCTGTCATCACATAAGAATGGTGGCCGTCGGCGGCGCAAACCCAGCACTTATGCTATGAATATTGACACTCCGATGTACGATTACCAAACTGGGTCGAATGTTTCGTCTCGCAACTCCATGCAAACACAACAGCAGAACCATGAGCAGACACCAACGCAGGAGAACGGCTACTACTCTTATGCCACAACTACCGCGCATATAGTGGATCCGTGGTCATTCAACCATGCAACTCTGCTGGCTAATCTCAGTCAGCTGCCGCCGGATTTGCTTTCTTCGCTGTTACCACGTCTGAGTCAAGCTCAGCAGCAGCAAGACCCGCAGATTGCTGCTCAGAAAATGTCGGCTCTAGCAGCAGCCGCGGTGGCAGCAGCTGCGGCGGCTACCGCCCCTGCTGGTCCAATGGGTGCAGCGCAGACACAACAGGCGCAGCACTCTATGCATACCGATCACACGTTTGTGGGCCCAGTAATGCCACTGCAGCAACGGCCACAACACGGCGAAGCGAGTACCAACGATCCTAGTAACATGGTTCTTCCATCGATTTCTAGTTTTACGCAGCATGCCCAGCAACCTGGTATGCCATCATTACCTAACGGACAGCAGCCGCAGCACCATCCGTTTAGCGGTCACTCGGGAAATATGTTTTATGGAAATTCATCGCTACAGCCGCTTATACTTCCACCACCGTCGCCCAACATCCTCTCGTATTACACGACAGATCCTATGCAGTGGATGTCGCTCCTTGGACAACACGCATATCAGCCGCAGGCATATCACTACGACTATCCGCTGCCTCCTCATCAGCTGCCATTCAGCTTTTCTGGACAACAGCAGCAGCAGCAGCAATCGGCCTTTGGTCTCGCGCATATGCAGAAAAATGACCCAGCGTTGGCTGCCGTAGCTGCTGCAGCTGCTGCCGCGGCAGCTCAAGGAAGCGGTACAGCTAACGGCCCGGGGATGCTGCTGACGCAGCAGTATACACCACAGGCGTCTAACAATCCGGCCTCTAATCAGAACAACATGGCAGCCGCAGCTGCTGCGCAGATTGTTGCTGCAGCTGCCGCGGCAAGTGGGCAATACTCGCAACCAGCGGTCAATGGTGGCACCATGGCATACCACTCAGCGCAACCCACCATGCAGTTTAATAGCCAGCAACAACAGCAGCAGGGCGACGTGTCTTACCAGCCAGCGCAGCGTACATCATCGCTGACCAACCATCAGCTGCTGACGCAGCCAACTTCGCTTAACAGGCCTGAGTTTGCGTCACAGGCGTTTCCTAAGCCACTTGGCACTGGAGTTCACAGCCAGCATGGCAGTGAGATGCATGGCGGGCAGAACACACAATATCCGACATCAGCTTTGGCGGGTGGAGCGGACCTGCTTTCGACGTTCCAGCAGCCACAGCAGCAGCAATCGCTTGTTCCGGGTGCTCAAGCTTTTGGCGGATTCCAGGCTTCGCAAATGGCGCCAGCGTTGAACCGATATGCTGGGTCGGCAGCGTACGGATCTGCGCTTCTAAACTCATCGTATACCCGACCACAGACGTACTCGGGCTCTCGGACGCATGGCAATGGGCTTTCGTCATATACCGGAATGTCGCTTGCAAACAAGGCGAGCCAAGATGTGGCATCTACATTTGGAGGCACAGCTTTCGCAGGCAACGCAAAGCAGCTGCATAGCGCAGCTACGGTTCCGTACCTGGCAGCATCAGGCGTTACTCTGGGTCCTGCAGTCTCAGCAGCAGGCAATGCTGCTGATTTTGTGCCTGGAACGTGTGTGAAGCGGCGACTGGCGTTGTCAGACACTATGCGCGATCATATTTTGCAGTCTGCACACCAGATCTACTCGACCAATCCGCGTAATCCAGTATTGATTGAGATGCTTTTGTGTTTGCACCAGCTCCACCCGAAGCACCTGCCTACATTGCTTCTGCTGGCTTGTGCATACTTCAGCAACAATCAGCCCGAAAAGTCGCTCGAATACAACGAACTTATTCTGGAGATTGATCCCAATTATGTTGAAGCAATGTCCAACATCGGAACGACTCTTCGCAGTATGGGCAAGTCGGCAGAGGCAGAGTCGTGGTGGTGGCACGCTGTTAAGCTGCGTCCAGGTTACTGGGATGCAGTTGAGAATCTAATGGGTGTGCTTCTCAATCCAGCACTACCTGCTTCTGCATCTAAAAATTCCGATGGTGATACTGGCAAGCCGCCGCAGCAGCAAGCCAATGCGTCGCGCTGTCAGGAAGTATTGGAGTTGTGCGAGTTTGTAGAAAACAGCCTGCGCATTGGTGAGGGCCCATCAAAACACGGCAACGGCGTGGTGACAAAATATCAGGTACCAGACAAGCAGCTTTCGCGGCTCGTATCGCTGCTGCATACAAAGGGCAACCTGAACTTTGCGCTGAGCGACATTGCTGGAGCGCGGCGCAGCTACGAGAAAGCTATGGAGGTTGTACTGGGCGGGTACACATTTGATGAGATTATTGTGCGCATTGCTTACGCAGGGTCGCAAGAGGGGATCAATCAGATGTTCCATCAGCAGCTCAATAATCCACAACCGCTGACACACAGCCTTGACATCCGCAATCTGCCGCTGACGCTACTGGCTCCCGAGAGCGCAGTACGCATTCTGCAGGTTATTTTTCCTGAGACTGGCGGCATTCTGCCTGGACTCGAGACGCTTGCAAGCAAACACTCTGCCAGCGCGCAGCTGCAGCATGCAAACCAGTTGGTAGCAAATCTCATGCTATTACTAGCAAGAATGCACCAGGATCATGCTTTTGTCACGCAGCCGTTGTCTATTGTGCTACCGCTGTATTACATGTCGCTGGCGCTTGTTCCATCGCCGTCGACTTGCAATAATCTAGGCATCATTCTTTCGGCCATTCCGTCTCCTTCGACGCCGACAATGGTGCCGTCGCTGCAAGGAGGGCATCAGGCAGCACAAGCGCCCATGGGCACGGCGCTGGCCATGCAGTACTACACGCACGGTCTTACGCTCGACAGCCGCCATCCACACCTCTACACTAATCTTGGGTCACTGCTCAAGGATCTAGGGTATTTGGCCGAGGCGGTGCGGATGTACGAGAAAGCAGTGGAGTTTAACCCAGTATTTGACGTGGCGCTGGCTAATTTGGGCAATGCCATCAAGGACATGGGCCGTGTGCAAGATTCTGTGCCGTGGTATTTGCGTGCTGTGCAGGCCAGCCCGAACTTTGTGGAGGCAGTGTGCGGACTGGCCAATGCAATGGCGGGCGTGTGTGATTGGCGTGCGCGTGATGGACTGTACACGGAGATTTCTGTGCGCTGGCGTGCGAGTGCGCTTGCCAACGATGAGACGGCGGTTAAAATATTCCAGGTGATGAGCCGCGGCAAGCGTCCGAACACTAAGGAGTTTGCAGGTAAGCTGCGCCAGCTAATTAACTACGTTGAAGCGCCGAGTCCAAAGGTTGCAGGCGGCGTAGTGGACAAGCGCCGCGGCTGGATGGACCGTGTAGTCGAGATTGCGGACCAGCAGCTCAGCGAGGGGAAACAGTGGGGTCGCGGGCAGCTACTTGTGCAGCCTGCAGCTGATGAGGCAGGATCTGCGCACGGACAGGATGCAAGACTTGCTCGTCCGAGTAGTTCGCTGCTGTGGTTCTTAGACAGTCTGTGCCAGCTGTTGCCCAGGCGTACCACATGCCCGCTGTCGCCGCTAACGCAGTTTTTGCATCGGGCGCGCGATCTGGCGCGCGAGGTTGACTCGGCGGCTAAAGACAACAGCGCGCTTTCTGACAGCGTGCTCCAGGGCTGGCGGTATCTGGCACGGCAGATTCGCAACGAGGGAGGATGGGCTATGCGACTAGTCGAGCGCGCAGTTGTAGTGCTACAGCGTCAATGGTACTGGGATGTGCAGCATCGCAAACAGAGCGCAATTGATGCACTTTCGCGGCCTCACGACAGCACATACCAACGACCTACGTTGCCGACAGGGATGGTGGCACCAGCTGTTCCAACAGTCCTTCCATTTCACACGTTTACATACCCGCTTGACGCTCGCGAAGTCAGACTTATCTCGCACCGCAACGCGTTGCGCGTGTCGTTCACGACGCTTGGAGGCAGCGCGCCTTGGCTGCCAGCGCATGTGTATCCGCCGCCATCTCCACCGGAGCCACACATTCGCATTGGATACGTGTCGTCTGATTTCAACAATCATCCAACCTCGCATCTGATGCAGTCGGTGTTCGGGATGCACGATCGGCGCAAATTCACAGTATTTTGCTACGCAACGACGCCGCCCGACGGCACTGAGCATCGGCAGAAGATTGAGCAGGGTGCGGACGTGTTTATTAATTGCGCGGCTTGGTCTACACAGCGTATTGTGGAGCAGATTGTCAGCGACAAGATTCATTTGCTAGTCAACTTGAACGGTTATACGAAGGGCGCACGCAATGAGATATTTGCAGCACGGCCTGCGCCTGTGCTGGTGTCGTTTTTGGGATTTGCAGGTACTCTCGGCGCTGGGTGGTGCGACTATGTGGTTACTGATCCGATTGTGTGCCCGCCGTGGACTGTGCGCAGCGAGGTACGCGCCGAAAGGTATCGCAGGGCCAATGGCAGGGCTGTAGGAGAGCGACCTGAGATGCAGGAGATTGGACGCAGCCAAAGCTGCAACGCATTTGAAAGATGTGGTATGGTTGAGCGCACTGCGGACATGGGGCTTTCGGACAGCAGTGACGATGCGTCGGATGCAGGGTCTGAAACCATGGATGACGGCGAAACAGACCAGGACCAGGTGGCGCCAGGCTCACAGCTGCGCATGGGCCGCGCAGCACGACAGCGCGAGTGGCAGGAGGAGCTGCGGTGGGATACTGGCGAGCTTGATCCCGAAGAAGACGGCGCGGAGACGGGAGAGCTTCCGGCGTTTGCAGCTGGCTCGGAAGCCAAGGCCGACACCCGCCGCACAGACGAGGCCGGCGTCAACAACTGGGTTTACACTGAGCGCATGATTTACATGCCACACACGTACTTTGTCAACGATTATCGGCAGGGCTTCCGCGAAGACGAGGAGCTGCGCGAGGTGCAATCAGCCGAGGAGTTGTGGATGGCTGAGCAGGACGCGCGGTACAAGATGCGTCGTGAGCTGTTCCCGCAACTCAGCGACGATGTGTTTATCTTTGCTAATTTTAATCAGCTGTACAAGATTGATCCGACGCTGTTCCGTCTGTGGCTGCGCATTCTCGAGCGAGTGCCAAATTCGATCATCTGGCTACTACGCTTTCCAGCTGCCGGCGAAGAGCATCTGCACCGCGTTGCTGTCGAGTGGGCGGGCGAAGAGGTTGCGCGTCGCGTTGTGTTTACCGATGTAGCGCCGAAACACATGCACATTAAACGTGGTCGTATTGCAGACGCGTTCCTTGACACAACTGAGTGCAATGCACACACGACGGCCGTTGATATTCTGTGGAGTGGTACGCCGGTGTTGACGTGGCCGCGTCACGAACACAAACAGTGTTCGCGTGTTGCTGCTTCTGTTGCGTGTGCCACCGGTCAGGGTCGTCAGATGGTAGTCAGTAGCGGAGACGAGTATGTCGATCGCGCGGTTGAGTGGGCACAGCGCGCGTCGCGCGAGTACCGCTACGATTATCCTCCGCCTGACAGACCATCAATTCTCGATGCTGATCCGCAGACAGGGCTTGTCAAGCATTGCATCACTCACGGCCCAGCAATGGACATCCGCCTGCAGTTGTTTATGGCGCGCGATAGGTCGCGTTTGTTTGATACGCAGCGGTGGACGCGCAACCTGGAAAAGGGCTTCGAGGAGGCGTGGAGGCGTTGGGTTACGGGAGAAGATGAGTTTGATGGGGACGATGTCGACCAATTTGCTCAGGACACTACTCAGCCGTCTGACATCATTCAGCCTGAAGTTGATGCTTGTCTGGATAAAAGCACTCGACGCAAGGCGCGCTGGAGCAGACGCATTGCTCAGCAGATTGACAGTGAACTTGCAACTGCTACTGGCAAACAGCGTTCTGTTTATGCACCCCGTGGACGTTGCATTTGGATTTGTGACGATGACGATGGTATGCCGTCACAGACATGGATACATGAACTGCTTGGATGGTAGCTTTTTAAAGTAACGCTTTCCTGCTTCTTTTGCTGTGATTGTGGAGCATTGGTTATTTTTTACTATCCAGTGCTATCACATTATGCAATTTTTCTAACAAAATCTTAAAAAAATTATAGTTGTTAACTTATTCACAGTTTAAAAAATGACTACTTTCTGGATGTTATTTGTTGTGGTGTTTGTGCTTTGGAATGTTTGCTGCTTTTCTCACAATATTTGGCGAGTTTTTTGCAAGTGATTCACAGTTTTCTCACGCTAGAAACGCAGTGCTATTCTGTTGTTATTTGCATAGGCTAGAAAGAACATGCCAATAGTTTAAAATAGTTTTGGTATTTTCTAAGAATAGAAAGACCCAATGGTTAATAAAACTTTAGTTGACTGTGTCAGCAGTGGCAGAACGAAAAGTGGCATTGGCAGTGTTGTCTACAAAATCAGACCACCCCAGGGTCTTTAGAGTTTTTTTTTTTCATTTTCTGAGTTTCCTCCTACTGTTGTGTAACTCAATTGATGGCGTGTTGGTTATATTTTCTAATACTGAAGCCCAGCTATTTCACATTATATTATAATAGAGTATTTTATATTGTACGCCATGCGTCTATTACAATATTGACTAAAGAACTGCAATGTTTGTTTGTATTTTTGACAGAGCAGAAGATAATTCTCAGATGAGTGTAAAATAGTTGTAAGGTTTCAGACATTGTGCATTTTTACTTTGGATCATTTATGGTTGGTAATACAAAAAAGTAACAGATATGTATAATATAGAGAGGGATTTCAACAACAGCACATGCTACAGAATAAACCAATACTTGAAACATTTGTAAACATACAATGATTTTAGTTTTATAAGACCAGCTCTTCATATATTACAATATTGTTTTATAATTGGTATGCGACGTTATTCTGCAGTTTAAAGAATGGCTGTTGCTTTCTTTTGGGTATGACGACATTACGCCTCTTTATGTTTGAGACAGTCTCCGCCCCTTTCCAATAATATATTTTCGCCCCGCATTACTATGTAATTTACAAGCGGTATGCTGCAGGACACTTGTGCAGTTGGAAAAGACATCGTATGACCACGCTTGCAGTATCCACTGGCAGTAGTCAAATCTGGCGCAGTGTTCTGCAGATGTTTTCCTTAGACTAAGGTGAATGGCGTTGGTAGCATTCAGCCCTGAGCTTTGTGAATGCTAGTAAAGGGCAAGGAGGGACTTTTATGAGATTGCAAACAACGCACGGATCTTCAGGTGAGAGGAAAGAAAGGGGAACGCAGGGTCATGTTTCTTTCTTCTCTCATCTCCTTATTTTTTTTTTCTTCCCAGTTCCCTGTTTCTAACTGCGCTACATCACCTTATTTTCTTTACAAGAGAAAATACCACTTTTTTTATTTCTCAATTACTTTTTTTCTAACTTTTGAATTTTTCAACTCTAATGTTTTTAGCGAACCTTCTGCTGCTATTCAACTTGATATAATATTTTTGTCTTCTTTTGGACAGCTCACAACTCTTATCTTATTTCGCAAAACAAAACGAAATACTTCTTTTATTATCTCCATACTTTCACCTTTGACGCATATTCTTTTTGAGACGTAAGGAGGATTCCTTTTGGCTATAAAGTATATTTGTACAAAAAAAAAGATTGCGGAGATAGTACTCGCATATACAGTTATTATCATCACAGTTAGGTTGCATAAAGTGTGATTCTGTACGCTGAATAAACAACAGGGTACGTTGCTTTATCTTGTTTGCTCGTTTATTTTTTGGTAGGTTTAACTCTATGCTAGCATATTTGACCACTGCTTCTCCATTGCCCCCCCCCCCGCCTCTTTCTCTCTCCACATACACGCAAACTTGTCTCCCCTTATCGGTCACACTATTATTCACTGTACGCATTATGCACACTACTACTACCTGACGTGCCAGGCGCAGTATTTGTTGTTAGTGGGAGAGAAAAAAGATTGGTGGTTTTGGTAGACCGTATATCTAAAGTGGTCTCCATATCTAATCCGGTTTATTAGTCTGGCTGCATGCACAGCGTGTGCGGTCCGTGTCAATTGGCATGGTGTGCGATGAAAACACAAGGGGCAAGCAAGCATGCACAAGAACCTGTCTTGCCGAAATTTCCATTGTCTGAACGGATATTGCTGGTTCCTTCTTTTTTCTCCCTCTGTTTTGCAGTGGGCGCACAGAGCAAGCACGTGGCCGTGCGCACGACAGACACCAGGGCCGCTGATGTGGAAAGGGGGGGGGGAGTTCCTTGCTGTTTTTGTTCTTTTGGCATGCTCGTTATATTTGCACTCGACAAAGAGCTGTCTTTCTGGCCACACACCTGTTCCTCATCGATCTACGTGCATATCCTCTTGTGCCTGTTTGTTTTCTATATGCTTCTTTTGGGAGTGAAAGAGTTGCGCAGAAGGCTTGTCCATGTGCAAGCACTAGGCGACTTGTGCAAGACTCCCAGACAGGCAGGCTTGTTGTATTCTCGTTTCTTTGCCCGGGAGCAGGCTAGCTTGTTACCGCCAATGAAAATCGCGTAAATGAAGGTTGCGCAATGCATGCTGTGCGCAACTCTCCGCGCGACACTCCGTCCATAGTATGTTGCTCTTTTTCCACTTTTTCCAAACCACCCATGTTGATTGCTGCGCGGTCCGTCAATGTCTGGGCCCTGCTCGTGGAAAATGCTGGCTGCGGGTGTAGAGCACACGTGGGCGCCATGTCTGTTTGTATAGACTTTGCAGCATCAGCCTGACAACCATTCGCAGTGCTCTTCCCTCCCTCCCCGCTGTTTGTTATTTTCGCTCTCTCATAACTCCCCACTGCCACATCCACTCGCACTTTCCTGTGCAGGCCATACCATCCAGTCTCTGCTGGTCCTAATATCGTTACGCACTACACTTTTTCTACATCGGGCTTTGCAAATAGATACACCGAAGCACGAACACACTACACAACCCGCCAGTTTCATACAAGCGGCACAGCAACATACACATAGGCAAAAACAACAGAAGCGACGCAATGGAGAGCAAATACAAGACCATCAAGGAAATAGGCGAGGGCGCGTTCAGCTCGGTTATTCTGGCACTTAACATTGATAATGGGGAAAAGGTGGCGATTAAAAAGATGAAGAAGCGGCGGTGGAAGGACACGGCAGCACAGGCAGAAATCAGCGCCCTTCAGAAGCTCCACCACGAGAACATTATCCGGCTGCTGGATGTGTTCCGCGAGGACTACCGGTCGTTTCTGGTTTTTGAGTGCATGGACTGCGACCTTAACGAGCTGGTGGTCTCGCGGCAAGGACGACACTTGCCCGACACAGTCATATTGGATATCACGTACCAGATGCTGAACGGACTGGATTTTATCCACCGCAACGGACTTTTTCACCGCGATATCAAGCCCGAGAACGTCCTTATCCGGCGGCACATTATGCCCAACGGAGACAATGGAAACTCGTCGATAATTGTGGAGGCCAAGATCGCCGACTTTGGACTCGTGCACGACCTAGACTTTTCTCGGCCGCTGACAGACTACATCAGCACACGCTGGTACCGGGCGCCGGAGGTGCTGCTTAACTGTCCAAACTACTCGATGCCAATCGATGTGTGGGCGGTCGGCACGATTATTGCCGAGCTGGCCACGTTGCACCCACTGTTTCCAGGTCAAAACCAGATTGACCAGCTTCGACGGATCTTCGAGGTGCTGGGCACGCCGCGGATATCGGCGCCGGCGCCGGGCACGTGCGGTGACGAAGAGGAACACAGTGGCATATCGACTGACAGTAACACGACGGGTTCGTGGTACGAGGGCGCGGTATATGCACGCAAGCTAGGAATTGCGTTTATTCCCAGTCGGCGTAAACCGCTCCACACGGTAATTCCCGAGGTATCGGGGGCGCTGAC
>JANBTM010000008.1:73285-100875 GCA_027578695.1 Coemansia sp. RSA 1365 | reverse complement strand
GTGCTTGACATGTGCTAATGTACATTGTAGGACTTGTCATCATGTAATACTAGGGACTCGGCTGATCAAAGTTACGCATAAACCCCTTAATCAGCTTACATGCGCAGCTAACCTCGTGCAGTTTTCCGGCAACAGTGACAATGCGATCTGGCATGTTGTGTACCCTTGGTGAAATAGAAATGTTTGCGCCGCTGCGCTCTCTCAGCGACTCTAGGTTGCTGCCACTGCGTCCTATCAGAGGCCCAGCAATGGTGTCTGGAATAATTATTTTTTCTGTGTGCGCATTTTTTTCACGTCTGCTACCAGTGTTGGAAGAGGTAGAGGAGGAAGATGATGTCAGAAGCATAGGTGATGAGCGCCGCCTTGAGTTCATAAGGCATTTAGAGCGATCTACTTCGTGTACGCGGCTATTATTGCCATCGGAGGCATAGCGCGGACGCTTACGCTTTGATGTCAAGTGTGCATCGTTTGGCGTAGGTTTGTATGTGTCCACACCAAATGCTGAAGATGACCGCTTTCGACCCGTGTGTGCATATGAGCTGTCACTTTCGCCTGCGCTGATCCTGTATGCACTATTTTGTTCAGATGTCGCTGGTCGGCGTTCCTTTTGAAGCAACTGCTGAAGTCCATTTCTGGTTGGCATGTAAAGCGTGGAGGTCTGTTGCAGAGTTGCTAGATCGGAGATGGTCGTGCAAACCAACCATGCAACCGTTGTCTTAAGCGCTGCTGTTGGACCGCTGATCTCGAGAATTCGCTCTTGTGTAAATGGAATGCTGTTTTGATGGGCGTGAAGCCAGACAATGCCAAGTTCATTGCGCTTCTTTTCAACATGAGATCCATTCGGTCCAATGATAGCCCCAATGGATTTTGTAGGAAAAAGAAAGCGCAGTGTAGGATGTCTAGTGCTGTGCTTTGTCTGCTCATTCATATGCAGTGCCAACGCGTGAATTGCCTAATTGAGTAATTAAATATAACAACAGGGAGAGTGTGTAATATCATTGATCGTGTATATGTGCAAGTTTGTGTATGGATGGATGGCACAAGTTACTTACGTGTGTAACTTCGTCTGCAGTGCCTCGAATAACGACTATGCGGTCCACATTATTAGGATTATTTCCGGTGATGAACCACGACGCGCTTGTCATCTCTTTGAGCTTGGTGATATGGCGGCCATTTTTGCCAATCAACATGCCGCCATCTTCATAAGAAAAAATAAGCCTCAACATAACCTTCTGACCAGTTGCTTCATCAAATGTGGCATTTTCGCTATCCACAGCCGTCATTGGGGGTGTACTGGCTACTGGAGTATCTGGCCGAGGCAATGAATTCCATTGCTCCTTCACAGCAGACATGCACTCCTCGTTGTCAACATCGACTATGAGATCGTCATAGCTTCTATTGTTATCTACTTTTGACATTGTGGTGGTGCCAAGATGTATGCTGTCTGGCTTGTCTTTGTCGTAGATCACAGCCATGCTGCTGTCATTAAAGCTAGCGGATGTTCCTAAACATGATCTTTTATGCAGATACAACAACAACAAAAAATACTGCAAAAATCAGTAAAGTTGTAAATAGCGGACTTTCTTTTTTTCTCTGTGCTAAAAAAAAAAAAAAAGATGCGCAGCAGCAAGCAGGCAAAGGCAATCCATGCGTGCTTGACGATGGTGCCTGCTGGTTGCTAGAAATATGCACGCTAATGGAACGCAGGCCATTCTTCAGCAAACCTTCGCCCGTACATCTCTGCCGAACACCGGCGACAATGGTTATAGATGATAGGGAGATGTTATTTAGAAATGAAGGGTATATATCCCAAGGAAAGCACACGTTTGTGCGGTGGAGGATTTTTGTATTTACCTAGCACGCCGCTCATCGACCGAGTAAATGTACCAGCAGTTTTGTAGTAATAAAGTATTGTACTTAATGAACACAGTGGAATAGACAAAAAAAAAAAAGCCGACTGGGATGAAAGCGTTAGAGAACCAGAAAATGTAATGTGGTGGAGCTTTCATACTCAGGGAAGTGCCCGAGACATAACAAGACACACGCGGGGAATAACTTTGGCCAGGAATGCAGTTTGAGCGAGCGCGAGCCACCCCGCGGCTCACTAGTTGGCCGGGGAACAAACAACTCTTAGTGGTAGTCTGCAAAGAGCACCAATTTACTGCATTTTGTATGATTTTTGGCGCTGGTGTTGATGGTGGTGTTGGATAAGAGGAAACTGCAGAAAATAATTACAGTGTTAGTATTTTTGTGCATGCCAGACCAAATCAATAAACCTTTGCCTCTTTTCAATTTGTCTGCATCTTTTGTTACTTCACTTACCTGTAGAGATAAACATGGCTCATCTCAATCATCTCGTTTTCGCATATCAACCCTGCGGAAGACGCGCCCCGTAGAGGACGTCCTCAGCAATAGCCGGGTCGGATAATTGTCGGATACGATTTGTTTCACCAAAGGACATCGTGCCCTGTAATAGCTCAATCAGCGGTCGGTCGCTGTCACTGTCGTTGTTGATGGTTGTTTACTTGTACTCTTCAGCCTGCTTGCGCTTTTAGACGCTGAAAACGCTCTGGGACACACTGGTTCTTCCTGAGACTCTGCAGAATATGGCGGAAGTTAAGAAACTGCCTCCATATCACGGTTCCACTTGCGTGGACAAGATGAGTCCTTATATTTCGCAGTGGACTTTACTTTTTGTTTTTGCAACATAGAAGTCCATTGCATAATACTTCTGGATTTTCTACACGCTAACACGGCCGTGGGTTGCGAACCATGCAAAACCCCTCTAGGCCGCTCCCAAAGGCAGGCCTGACATCTTTCACTCGCCCATCAAGTACACAGTAAAGTCGTTTTCAGCACATTCCTCCAGCTCTTGCCGCGGATCGGCTCATGATAGCGCACCATGCCGGCATACCAGTATGCTGGTAGACTTAGCTTTCAATGGACTGGATGGCTCTCAGACTTTCTGTCGATAAAAGGCTCTATGTCCTGTGTTTTTCTCTTGAATCACTTGGGACCAGAAGCACCATAATTCTTGTGCATCTGGTGCATGGATCCATCATATATAGTCATTGTTTTGCTGTAGAAGTGGTCCAGCAGCGACCACATCTTGACATGGGTCTCGACATACCTTCTATATTTGTTTGGAAGAACGGTGCTGCTGGATACATTTGCCAGAAATTTCTTCGCCTCTTGGTCACAATTATCCGACCAGCTTTTCTTTGATCTTAACTAATGCATACAGTGAAAAATGATCACCACATCCAGAATCCACCAAGACATTTGTTTCAAGTTTTACTAAGTGTCATTAGATTTTTAAAGATTATCTTTAACTTAAAGAGAACGCTATAAAAATACTATTCGCATTTGTTCCCTTTATAAATATGTTAACATTTGATTACTTGTAATGATGCTATATGTATTAACATATACATTGTTACATTTTACCTCTGATGTCCCCATATCATTATGCTGGAACATTGATCACCGTGAGACAAATATGTATATAAAGGCAGATGGATGAGCAAGTGTTTTTTCTTTTTGGATTGAGCTGTGACATTGTCTTTTATAGCTAGCTAATTTTTTTCTTCCAAATTTTTATTTATTTAGTTTGCTGCATTGACTACCTCCCCTCCTTTTTTTTCTTTTCTTGAATATGCCTGTGGTGTTAATGTTGATGGGTCTTGTAAAGAAGGTCCCCTCATTTGATGTTAATCGGCGGGCTATTAATAATGTCATAACTAAGACATATTATGTTATGTTGTCAGTTGAAACAGAGGCAATTTTCTATAATGTCTAGAGTAGTAGTTGGTATGTTTTACAGTTTTTCCTTGACCATAATTTTGTGCAAGGAGATCTGATAGTTGTGTATGGAATCATGAGGATTAGTTCCTATATGAGTGGCGAGGCTTGGAAAACCTCCTTCAAACTGTACGTGAGCCATGCGATTATAGGTGTTGGTATGAATGTGGAGATAGCTGATGCAGACCTACCGCGCTTGAGCGAGGCACATGCACAGGTGAGCGAGGTACATGTACTGAGCAAGATGCGCAGATGGCACTTGGTAGGGGAGCAGCAGTGGGCGAGAAGAGAAGGCAGCGGTGGCGGCAGAGGAGCTGCAGCTGCTAGTAAAATAGAAAAATTGAATGATGATGATGCAAAAAGCAGAGAAAGGGGTTTGCATTAAGGAATCAAATGTTTTTTATTATCGCTTCCTATTAGCCGAATGTGGTCACGTGTAAAGGCATTGATTAAATGGTGTAATTTTCTAGATTTTGTACATAAAGGAAAGCATACAAAAAAGACGCTCTTATTCTAAAGCATTTCTTTTTCTTTTTGATTGCAGAGTGGTATTAATTGGTATTAATTATAGTAAAAAGCATTTTAGCGAACGGATACAGTCCAGTGGATTCAGTCATGAACGAGGGGCCAAAGCGCTTTTCACTTTCTGACTATCAAAGTAAGCGTGGGCAAGCGAAGCCGGCGGAGACTGCAGGCAACAGCGAACAGAAGAGTGAGCTTGAGGAGCTTCACATGCTGCTGGGTACAGGGACTGCCGCCGGTTCTGCTAGCAGCGGCAGTATCAATGAGTTGCCTATTGTATTGCGTACGCCTGGCGCTTCACCCGAACACAACGCAGGGGCAGTCAGCGAAGATGATGAGAACGAGGATGGCGAGGATGTAGATGTTGATAGTCATGACCCAAAGACTGAGCACGGTAGACGTAACAGCAGTCGCCGCCGGCGCAGGCGCCAGAGCGATAGACGTGGGTCTAAAGATGATAAAAGCAGTAGACATCGCCATAGTCATCACCATCGTAGACATAAACGCAGCAGCTCGCCGCGGTCACGCTCAGCGTCTAGAACGCGACGTCGGTCGCAAGCAGGTTCTTTTTCCTGCTCAAGGTCGCGTAGCAGCGCCCGGAGCGGCAGTCGGCGTCGCCGTAATCGCGATTCACGCCGTAGTCCGTCGCAGTTGTCTTATAGGTCACCGTCGCCTGGCGATAAGATTAGCATGCGCTGTGTGTTTCCTTATGAGGACGGTGGAATTATTATCGGATTGCGCGGCGCCCATCTTACCAAGCTTCGCCAATCTGTGAAGACCGTCGACTGGCGCATCTCCAACGAAACCAACGACCGCCAAGATCGCGTTTTGATTGTCAAGGGCACCGTCAGACGAATTGCAGAAGTAAGTATGCTGCCTGCGCCGCAGATGTTTCTCAAAACAACACCGTCCCCATGTGTGGTAGCATATGTGTAAGCCACCAGCACTTTCTGCAGCATGGGGGTGGCTATGAATGTCTTCTGTGCTTTATTGCAGAATGTAGCGCCGCTGCTTCTGCTTCTGGGTTCTGCGCGTTTTCCCTGCATAGACAGGCTGCATCGGATAAAGCCCCAGAGCTTTTTCCTGCGCTGAACGCACCCTAGCATGGTTCTGGTCCCTGCTTTGGCATGGGCTACGCTGACCGCGTATTCTTCTGGCCCTAATGCCCTACCCCAAGGCTCCACATTTTTTGTTGCATTACTGCACATTCGTTTATCCTTTCTACTGCCCGCCTTGTCCCTCTTCTTTTGGGGTTGGGGACGGGGTCCGGCGTTCATTGTTTTGCACTGGCCCAAGTGAAAGCTATGCACTACTCCGTGGTTCTACTTGTTTATCACCTGGACGGTCACCACACAGAGTCTAGTCTAGCGTATCGTCAAAATGTCGTCATGCCATGCTGCAGCTGCTCTCTTTCTGCTACACACCAACTTATCCCTGATTACAATCAAGCACGTCTCCCTTTACCTCGCCTTGCCAATCTCCGTCATCTGCTACAAAACACCGTCGTCATCCTATATCTGTCCCTCTTTCTTGCCACACGTTTAGGCATTCTGTGTGCTTGCCGAGCACTTTATTTCGCAGGGCATGCATGTGGATTACCCACCTCAGACCCGGGGACGCGGTACGAAAGAAGTCGACACTTCCAAGCCATTCATTCCCATTCGCTTGCTTATTCCGCACAAGACCTGCGGGGCGATTATCGGCCAGAAGAGCGAAACACTGATTAACACGCGGGTCAAATGTGAGGCGCGTCGAGTGTATGTCTATCGCGAGCGCATATCCGACAGTCGTGAGCGGGTTGTTGAGATCGTGGGCACCCCTAACTCTATTGCAAAAGTCATTGTAGTTCTCGGTGATCAGATTGCACGCACCCTGAACTCGGATCAGATGGAATCAGACCCTTACATTCCCGAGCGTGATGGTTTGCGTAAGTTTTTGAGCAAGCAGGGTGTGCCACGTGCGCGTGTCAGCCTGGAGTCTATGAAGTCAACTGGGTCTGAAAACGGTCACAAATCTTCAGACTTGCCTCATAAGAGCCGCTCTAGCAAGCGTAGTCGCTCTATCTCTAGCTCTGTATCGCGGTCGCCTTCGAGTGATCGATCAAAATCTCGTTCTCGCAGCCGCCAACGGGGGCATGGCCGTGAGCGTGATCGAGATCATAATCGGAATAAAGATTATAATCGTCGGCATCATCGTCGTCGTCGCCGCCACAGGCATTCGCGCTCGCGTTCTACGTCGCGGTCAAGGTCTCGCTCTCCATCTAGGTCTCGCAAAAGAAAACATGGCGGCAATAGAAGGAGGAGTCGTGACAAAAGCCGCAATGGTAAGCGCACTAGTAGGCGTCATCGCAATCACCGCGGTAGGAGTAGAAGCGAGAGTAGAGAAAGTAGCATCTGTCATACACACAGTCGTAGTCGCAGTGCAAGTGCGAGTCGAAGCAGAAGCCTGAGCAAGAGTACCAGAGTTTCAAGAAGGAGAAAGAGAAGCGACAAAGGCACCGAGCATGGTGATTCGCGAAGACACGGCAGCAACACCGAAAGGCTGACTGTGCGCTCTGATGACAGCGGCATCGAGGGTGCCATGGCCCAAGATGGCGGTGGCGTTCAAGGTTTAAATGAAGATCATCTGATTGATAGTACACATGCAGTCAATGGGGATGCGGGGGAATCTGGAACACAGATGAGCATGCTGAACACAATGATGGCCAATTCTGGAGATTCTTATGCCTATTTAAACTGGAATAAGCCATCTACGTTTGATGAAAATCGCGGCGATGCTGCTACAGACGACGGGTCCCTTGGCAAAGCACCCTTTTTGGATAGTGCTGCGTCAAATCCATACTAACTTTTGTTGTAGTTTATTGAAAATTGTTTGTGGCTTTTATGCGAGACATCGGGAAACTAACATCATCGCCAGTGATGGCTGTCCATGGTTATAGGCCTGGATATGTATGATATGAACATAACTTGTCTATCGCTACATCTTAGAATAGAAAATTCCGAATATACGGTAGGTTTTGAGAGACTGCTTAATAGTATCCCGAAGAATGCCAGAATTGCGTGTATCATTTGAAATTAAACAAAGATGTTTGAGCTTGATGTAGAAAAGGAACAGAATAATTTATGACGAACGCTGAATAGGTGTCATTGAGAATTGAAGGCATGCAAAGGCCTGATATACAATAGCAGGCTGTTCTCGATGTTGCTGTTTTGCAGGCTGTGCTATTTAAACTCCTAACGCAGTCACCAACTTTTACCAGCACAGTGGAGAAAGACCATCGAGGTACACCTCCAACCTGCAATATTAATTTAAAACTTATACGCTCAGCCACATATCCATCTGTATCACCACAGCTACACGCGCATTTGGCTAAAGCTATGCACTGGATTAGTAGTAGCATTAGGCGTTTGCTGCGCCAAAACGTAGCGCAGCCTGATAAAGGTCCCAATACCAGCTCAGGTAAGGAGTGAGGCCAAACCTCTTATCCATGCAAGTTGCAGCACACATACCACAACCCCATCTTTTTTCGCAGTTGTATCAACCAACTCAAGTTTTTCCAACTTTTACACGCTCCTCCTACTTTGACTTTTATTTCTTGTTTTTAACATTTGCCGCTCTGGACACAATAGTGAATAGCGACATAGCCCATATGGCCAGCGAGGCACAAATGACGCAGCGTAGCATTTCAGCAATGAGCTGGCTTCAGCCTGAATGGGACTGTCGCGTTGTTGTAGCAGGCGAACTCGGGCTTGGCTTATTTCGATTAAACACCCCAAAGGTACGGTTACTGAATACGAGTGCTACGAGGCTCTTGTCTGCGTTAGTGGTTTTCTGAATTACTCTTGGTTGGCTAGAACTTAAGACAAGGCCCTGCAGTTGACTTGCTATGCTGTAGGAAGATAATATTGGAGGGTTTACCTTATTGGACTTACGACCCAATATCAAAACAGTGACATGCTTGTCCTCATATCAACGCACGCTTGAGAGATTGAGTGTGATGGCTGCCGGTACACAGTCGGGCGAGGTCAGCTTACAATTCTATACAGCGCTAGGTAACGAGGATATGACTGCTGAACATGGCAAATTAAGCGTCAATGTATATGAAGAGTCAGGCCGCGCCTGTCGCGCAGTTTCCTTTAATAAAGCGAACAGTGACCGAGTGGCATGTGGGTTTGACCACAAAGAGGGCTATCCGAGTTTGACGGTACGTGACGTTTCTCGGAACATTGACATAAAGCAGCTACTTGGTCCTCATAACACGTCCCGATCGATACACAGCGGAAGCATGGACTCGGTTCATGGCTCGACAGACAGGTCTCAGTCGCAACAACAACGAAATCATAGCCGCATTCCATCAACATCCTCGTCAAACATTGCGGTTTCTGGGCGCGATGGTGAATATGGACCTGCTTATAGCGGGTCTGGGGTAACATCACTCAGCTGGGTGCCTGGCTCTTCAGAGAATCTGTTGATTGCAGCAAAGAAAACCCGGTGCTCAATTCGATGGTGCGACATGCGGGATCACAACAAAAGTGGGACAGTTTTGTATGTACCTATGACCAGTCCAGATAGCCCGAGTAACAGCACATTGGGCACCGTATACGACTTGCAGTTTGACCCCTTCAACAATGTTCGATATATGGCACACGATCGCTGCGGGACGGTAAACATGTGGGACATCCGCTGGGCGACAAAGCCCATACACACATTTAACACCGGGCAGCGCGATATATTGAATATTCAATACTCTCCACGAAGCCGTGGAATCATTGCATCGCTTGCGGCCGATTCCCGCACATTTGACATATTTATGATTAGCGAATTCTTTAACGACAAAGTTGCGCCGATTGAGCGCTTAAATCCCCAGACGTTTTTGGACGACGCACGATCAAAGGACCAGCAGGGAGACGACCGCATGGCAGGGCTGTCCGCCTCTCCTCCATCGGGCTTAAATATTTTGGCAGAAAAGAACACGACAATTTCACTATCAATGGGGCCGACAGAGCTACACAAAGCATTCCTCTGGATACCTCCGATTGTGTCTAGTAGAACCCTATGTGACAAGCAGCTTATTTCTTTTACCAACCGCGATCTACTGCATATGACTGCACTGCCCTTCCCGCGCGTGGGAGCGCTGAACTGCCGTGGCGATTTTGCCGTTGGGAACAACTGGAGCCGACTGCGAAGCACACGACCGACCACAGATCTGGAAATGGATATGCTGCATATAGCTGTTCCGGAAATCTCTGAGCTGGCTCTTGATGCCTCCGAAAGACAGAGCCACACCACCCAGGCCACTGCTGCGGGTACAAAGGGCGGCAGCTTCTCTTTGCCAGCGACATCCGCAGCGGTGTCCACGTCTGCCTCACTTTCATCTGCACACCATTCACACCAGCTTCAAAGCAGCACGGGCAGTGGCTTACTTGCGCGGAGGCAGCAGGCGGCGAGACTAAATGTAGTTGAAGGAGACCTAAGAGCCAGCCAGCTACAAGAAAGACTCAAGGCAATGAGCCTTGGTTCAAACAGCGGATCACTAGCGAGCGAAATGGGAGTCAAGGTGGCGCCGGCGTTGCTGTGTGAGGGGATGGCGACGGGGTCGTTTAGCTACAATCCAGCGGCAGAGGAGCAAGACGAAAGCACTAAAATATTAGAGGAGGCGCTATTGGATGATATCCTAGTACAGATGCGGCACCGAGCGCTACATGGATACGGCACCAGTGTAGATAAGAATGTGCGCATATTTCAGAAAGATGCTAAGATTCGAGGGATGTGGCAATGGATTCGTGATGCACATATCCGGCGGCACCGCGGGACATTTTACGTGGGTTATGACATGGATGCCAGCTTTTACGGGATTTATGACATTATGCAACTGAAGCATCGAGAGCTCAAGTATCTATATAAGCAGTCGCCGCTTGAAGCACAAAGACGCCAGCAGCCTGCGGCGGCATGCAGGACTAAGCTTGATGGGCAGCGACAGCTAGCGCTTTCGTTCTGTGGTTGGGATCTGGATGGTCATATTCGCGAAAAACACATCCAAGCGCTGGAGGCTGCCGGCGAGTTTTCGGCGGCAGCAGGGGCTTCTTTTATATATGGCGATCATCAGCGCTGCTTGCAATCGCTGGAGAATAGTATGATGCAGGATCAGAAGCTGTTGTCGTTTATGCTAAAGGCACAGCTGGATGAGAATAGCCAGCTGACATTGTCACAGACAACGCAGCCACCTTCTCCACCAGATGAGATGTTCAAGTGTCCTCACCTGCAGATGATTTTTATGTACCTGGCAACTGGCAACTGGCAACAGGTAATCCGTAATATGGATGGTTTGCCAATGAACTACCGGGTAGCGGCAGCACTTCGGTATCTTGATGATGGCAACCTAACACGTTATCTGCTTTGGGCGGGACGGCTGGCAGTGCGACGCGGTGATCTAGACGGGCTTATGATCACAGGAATTTGCGGCAGTGGTCGTTTGATTATGCAGACATATGTTGACAACACAGCAGACGTTCAGACAGCAGCACTGGCGTCAATATTCGATCCATGCAGCGACGCAGCAGCGGACGAGACAGCGGAGAAGTGGATTTATGCGTACCGCCATATGCTTAACAAATGGCGGATGTTCACTACGCGCTGTCTGTTTGACATAGCGCATGGTAATTACCGCGAGTCCAAGGGTCTGTTGCGTGTATCTGAGGTGGCCAAGAAGATTGCAATTCCACCAGCGGACATCCGGTGCATGTTTTGTCATCAGAGTCTAGACCATGATCCGAGCCACCGCAAGAGCCGGCGGATGCGCGGCGGCGCAGTGCGTGGGGATAGCTCGGGGATGAGCACGCCAGGGGTAGGGACTGGAACCGGTGCTATGCATGGAGTGGCGGCGGCGACGACGTCGCCAACAGGGCCAGTGGCTGCGGGCATTGGCGCAGTACATGGTGGAAACAAGAACAGTGGAGGCGAGCAGCGGATGCTTCATGCAAGCACGACCGCGCAGCCGCTAATCGGACAGAAGAGCGCAAGTGCGGGTGATACGCGACGCAAGGATCCTCAACAGCCACAGACGCGGTTGCTATACACGCACTGTCCCAAATGCAATGGCAAGTTACCACGATGTGTTGTGTGCCGCATGAAGCTGGGAACTCCGGTGGTGGCGTCGGGTGGAGATGTGTCGGAAGTGCTTGTCGGCGACTTTTCACAGTGGTTTTCGTGGTGCCAGACGTGCGGCCATGGAGGACATGTCTCCCATATGCAGAGCTGGTTTGCCACACACTCCGAATGCCCTGTCCCAGCCTGCGAATGCGAGTGTGAGCAGAAGCACTGAGTGGATCAGAGCAAAGTTCTTGAAATGCACTCTACAGATCACATGATAGGCCCTTCATTGTTAGGCCTGTGCTTTTAACTTTTTAAGTTCACTTTCCATCTTTTAACTTAGACTTTGACATTGACTTTGACTTTAGGAAGAATGCGCGAAATACTACAAATTTCGCAGGAGAGTAGTAGCACTGTTGAGGATGTGCTTATACCGATAAATGGACTTGGAGTAGACGAGAAAAGTGGACAGACAGGCCAGCAGTTTAAAGTGGGGCGAGTACTATTGCGAAGGTTGCGACGTATTTGTGCTGTGGTTGTGAAGGGTTCTGCTCATGAGAACGTTGGTATGTGGTACGCGGGGTTGATTGCAGGAAAACTGGCAGCAGAGGTGGTGTACTATTATGCAGGGACACTACCGTCCGAGTTCTACAGGGTGCTAGGTGATCGGGATTTTCCGGCGTTTGCCTCGTTGCTGGGGCGGTGCGTGGTTGTAGTGGGGCTGGCTGGAAGCTGTAAGGCTGTCTTGGAGTATGTTAGCGGGTTGATAGGGGTAGCCATGCGACAAGAATTGACACGGTACACACACTCGCGCTATCTGCGAGCCCCCAGCTTCTACTCAGCAGCAACAAGTGGTTCAATAGATAATCCAGA
This sequence comes from Coemansia sp. RSA 1365, assembly GCA_027578695.1. Classification (NCBI taxonomy): domain Eukaryota; kingdom Fungi; phylum Kickxellomycota; class Kickxellomycetes; order Kickxellales; family Kickxellaceae; genus Coemansia; species Coemansia sp. RSA 1365. Next base: position 88,590 of record JANBTM010000008.1, on the reverse strand, counting down.
TCAACGGATCACACAAGATATAGAACGGCTGACACGTAGCGGTGCAGATGTGCTTGCAGAGCTACTAATAGCACCATTTTTGATTGCATACTACACAATGCAGTGCTGGAGTATGGCAGGCATCTATGGGCCGTTGGCGATTTACATATACTTTGGGATTGGGGCGGCGGTAACGCGACTGGCGATGGCACCGATCATCAAACAAGTGTACATACAAGAACAAGCAGAGGGTGACTTTCGCTTTCATCATGTGCGCACTGGCGAGAGCGCAGAGTCGATTGCTTTTATTTCTGGCGAAGATCGAGAGCGTGCAGCAGCAGATAGGGCGCTGACAGCTGTGACAGGTACACAGCGGCGAGTGTTGGGCAAGCAACTCCAACTTGGACTACTGACACAAGTGTTTGCGTATATGGGCTCGACAGTGTCGTATGTGATAATTGGCGTTCCAATTTTCATGGGAACCTACGACGACAAGTCAGGCGCAGAACTGAGCAGTCTAATCAGCCTCAACGCCTTTGTATCGATTTACCTGATATACCGATTTACCAGTGTGATAGAGCTTACAAAGCGCTTGGCGGATGTGGCTGGTTACGCAACACGCTTGGTACAACTGTGGGAAGAGCTGGATCGCCTGGACACAGAGGCAGAGGCATATGATGCTAACTCCGGAACAAGCATATGCGATAGTGCAATGATTGTAGCACGCGGATTAGATGTGCGTGCTCCTGGAGGAGTGCAATTAGTAGCAGGACTGGATCTGGAAATCGGAGTTCAAGACTCGCTTGTGATTACAGGACCAAATGGAGCCGGTAAAACAGCACTACTCCGTACACTATGTGGGCTGTGGCGGCCAGGAGGTGGTGAGGTACATTTAGCACATACAAATGGTGCGCCGGACGTGTTCTTTTTGCCACAGATGCCATACATTATTGAAGGTAGTCTTCGTGAGCAGCTTTGTTATCCTGGGCTGTGGGGTGGACGCCATGCAATGTGCTACAATGCGGATATTGTACGTATCCTTGCAACAGTGGGGCTATCACATGTGGCAGATGTTGTTGGCATTAGTAATTTAGACTATCCATATAAAGTACAAGCGTGGCTACGGCTGCTGTCACCAGGCGAGCGTCAGATGATGTCTATTGCACGAGTGTTGTTTTGGCGTCCAAAATTTGTCATGTTGGATGAGTGCACCAGTGCACTGGACGCAAGTGCTGCAGAGGCGCTATATCGGGCAATGCTGGATGCTGGCATCACAATTGTCTCGGTCAGCCACAGTGCGCATCTCGAGCGCTTCCACAATCGCCGTCTTCACCTTGATGGCTGCGGCGGACACACGCTTCACGACATCCGCTGATAACGCTTACCTGGGGTGGGGGTTTGTAGTTTATTGACAACACTTATATTATTATTAATTCGGTATTCCCACTAGCATAGGTCATTATATATCGACTATTAGAAACATTGTCTTTAAAAGTACGCATTGGAGAAAATAAAAGCGGAGGATTGATCTATGTTTCTGGCGGATACAAGAGTATTGAATGACGAAGGCAGATCTACAACAATGTATGCATCTTTCTGGAGCTGTAGCTGCACGAATCTATAGCCAATATGATCTCTGAAGCACAGAAATATCAGGATTGCGCTGAGCGACAGACCTGCATGCCGGCTGCAGATGACCGCCATCGGCTGGCGGTGTGCCCTGTCGTGGGACGTGTGGGTGTTTCTGGGTGTTGTGCGCTTTGGCCTTTCTTGCATCCGTAGCACTCCTTTCAAACGTCTCTCTTCTTTTCTTTTTGTTATACTTTTGGCTTCTACTTCATCTTCTCTGCCGTTCTCGCCTTTAGTGTTTTCTACTGGCACCCTCATCCACATTATATGGCCGGCAATGAAAAGATGACAGCAGCCCAGCGACGGCTATCGCAGCGACACCATGCGCCCGAGTCGTTTAATCTTATGGTAGCAGGGCGGCGCGGCGTAGGCAAGTCGACGCTGCTGCAGACACTGTGCGACTCATTCTATGCATTACAAATTGATGCGTTGAGCGACAGTGAGCGAGTTCTGTTTGCACGGGACGAAAGTAGCAGTAGTGAGGCAGCGGAAGAGGTGCTGGATCCATTCTGTGTGTTTGATGCGCTCTCAGGGACAACACTGATCCGCCGCTGCCATGTGCAGATCCGCGATCTAGAGCGGCATCACCCGGTTAGTGTGGAGCTAATCGACACACCGGGTATCGACAGTCTTGATGATAAACGTGCGTCGGCCACAATTAATGAGATTTCCTGGGAAATTGAGCGGCGTCTACAGGCGGCCTTGGATGAAGAGCTCAAATCGCGGCGCGACAAGGCAGCGTTGCATTCTGAACACATTCACGCAGTACTATATCTGGTACCGCCACCGGTGTATTCTAGCGCGCAGTCAGACGCCCACAGCCACCGTTTAAATGGCGCAGTGGATATTCTCTCGGAGATTGACTTGTGTGCCATCCGCCGTCTGGGCCAGCTTGCTAACGTAATTGTGGCAGTGGGCAAGTGCGACACAATTGAGGAGTCTGACCGCGCGCTGCTACGTGAGAGCTCGTTTTTCGGAATGGCTCGGGACTTGGTGAAACCCGGACGCTTATTTGACTTTAAAGACCTACCCCACACGCTGCAGGAGCCCGTGGACGAGGTGCAGGGCATCGGTGCTGGAATTGTACGTCGTCTGCCGCTGTTGCTCTGCGGCAGTAGCCACGTTGACGAGTGGCAGCGCATGCGTTTGCCAGAGTACGAGGCCTCGTCGCAGAGTCGTCTTACCATTGCTGACTGGCGCACGCTGTCATCGCGTCACAACCGCGTGAGCACTGTGCCAGCCATGGTCACCCAGGGCATCTTCCGTGTCCGTCGCCCGGTCGCACCGTCAACGCCCAACCTCGCGTCCGACGATGTTCATCAGCGGCATCGTGCATCGCACGCGTCAGCCTCAGTACGGTCACTGCCATTGGCCCGCGATGCCGTGTGCATCAAACGGCTGCACCAGCGCCGGGAGGTGTCGCTAGTGCGTCGGTTTCCCTGGGGCGCGTTGCAGCTGACTAACAACTCACATTGCGACTTTGCGCTGCTGGTAGACGTGCTTTTCCATTCTTATCGCCGCTCGTTGCAGTGCTGGACCAGCGAACATGTCTATGAAGCCTACCGCATGCATCGCATTGCTGCTGACCCATTCTATACGGCGCTTGCCACCGACATCTCCGCGTACGTAGAGAGCCGCCGCAATAAGGTTCCCGTACCACTCTCGGCGCTTGAGAAACCGTCTGAGCACCCGGCCCATGCCTCCGAGGCCAACAAGTATCGCCGATCTACCATTCCGAGCTCTAGACCAAGCACTGCTGCTGGTCCGAAGATTTTTCCTGATCAAGGCGATTTTGCCTTCACCTTCTCTGCTCCACGTGGAGACAGCTCGATGTTGCCACACTCTACTGCCCCAGCGTCGCCGCCGGATAGCGATGTAGCCGTGCAGCCTTCTACACCCACACCCCCTGCTGCAGAATTTCCTATCCCTGCCGCCCGTACCAGCAATAGCGCTTCTGCTAGTCCAGAACGCATTTCTACTGGGACGACTGCAGCAACCCTTTCCAGCCCACGCTCTTCTTACTCCGCACCCAAAGCCCCAAAGCACACATTGAATGTTTCATCGATGATGCGCGCTGATCAGTATCGCTCGCGATTAAAAGCCTACATTAGCTAAAAAAAATCATCGTACTTGAAGCTTTATCCTCTTTTGTGTGTTTTTTTTCTCTAATTCTTTTCTCCTTGCATTAGTAACTAATATCTGCTCTATGCGTCGTTGTGCGCGTAACTATGGTCTTGGCCGCCGCACAAACCAAAGTCTTTCAAAGGAAGAATTGCAGCGTGCGCAGGAGTAGATATTTTATGTGTCAACTCGGATCCCTAAATTCCAAGCTTCAGATGCTGTTCTTGGGTTTCCAATGTCGTCAGATAACAACTTTTCGTTTATATTTATCACATACCGCGTTTTCTGCGGCTTCACCGACTATACTTACACTCTGCGGTCGTACAATTCACACAATGCTAACTTTTATTCCCAGAGATAACATTACCAGTGCAGGAATTCTGCTACGATATCCTGTTATATTTCCAAGCAGAACAGCTGTGTCCAACTCGAAAGCGCGTGCGCGGGAAGACGAGATAATAAGGTTGGCGCAGCGTCCAGAGACTATTTTAAAGGCAATCGGCATTTACAGAAATACTATGATTTCGGAGTTTTCGTTGCACTCGCAGACCCCGTGGATACTTCTAACTCGTAGCCATGACTTTCGCGTTCCGCTAAACGAGTTAGATTGGCTGATTCGATCTATCCGTATGATGCATGGTTATCATCGGCAGAATTTACATGAACTTCTACTAACAGCCCATTTGCGTCTGGGTAGCGAGCGGCAGCTGCATTTGGTCATATCCAGCATTTGCGCAGATCCTCAGCCAATTGGCGCCGATACGCTTGCTGGCGTGCTTCTTCAATTACAGGCCACGCTAATCGATCGCCGATTAGCTTGTCGTTTGTGGGAAGCGCAAATTGAGATAAAATCCTTTGCACCGTCGCAGACCTGCGTTCATTTGGCACTAAAGGCAGCTATACACTCAGAGAATATGGAGCTCGCTACTATTACCTACCGCTTTGTGCTACAGCGCAAATGGAGTGGCATCCGGACTGGATACTGGATTGAGAAGATTATGATCTACGGATTGAGCATAAACAAGATGGTGAGCGCAGCATTTGATATGGCAATTGCCACCACTAACATAGAGCAGCTGGAATCCGAGGTTGTTGCCATGCAAACTGCACAAAAGTATGAATTGCTGTTAATGGGCCTTAGTAAGGTACGGTGCGCCACAGAAGCCGAGATTGCATTCCTTTATGTGCGTGAGAAGCTGGGGATGTGGCCTACAGCGGCCATGTACAGTTCATTGCTTGGTGCTCTCGCGTGTGACGCCAACTGGAATGCTGTCGAAAAATACCTGGCGCTAATGGAAAAGGAAGATGAGTATATTGTTCCAGAGGCCGTTTGGAAACGAATTTTACTGGGTGTGGCCAGACAAGGGCGCGTCGATTTGTGTGACAAGGTTTTAAAAACCATGGCGTCACGCGGCATTCCCTACACACATGTGGTCGTTACTGCGGCAATTGATGCGTATGCACAACTTGGAAATCTCAACATGGTAGTCCGCTGGTACAACGTTATAGCCAAGGCATTGTCAGCACAGGTGGAACTTTCGCCAACTCGGCAAAATGCTGTGCATATAGATGGCACAACCACAAGCCTTGGAACTGATGATTGCACAAATGGGCAAGTTCCCTATCCGCCGTGTACTCTGGAGCAGCCTGAGGGCTTTATTGCTTATTTTATTCAACTCAATGAGCTCGTTTGGCATAGAAGCGCGCTGACCAGCTTGATAGATGCAGTCGGTGAGCTCGGAGACGCGATGCTGCTGATGCAGCTATGGAAGGATATATCTCATTTCCGACTCAATGTAGTTACACTCCGATTGTCGCCACAAATATACATGGCACTTGCACGCTCACTTGCATGGCACAGTATGTTGAATGAGTACGCAAACACAATACTTTCGTGGATTCGCGATGAGAGTAATGGATTCTCGGCTAGTCAACAGACGGAAGCGGAGGAGTTTGTCAAACAATGTCTGGAAAATAACAGGAATGCTCTACGACGCCCAAAGTTTAGGCCAAAAATTGCAGATTTCAATTCAGAATTGCTAGAGGAAGAAGCTGACCTCGATCCGACCGGCGACGTTAAAGATTTTTTTTCATCTCAGGCGCCTTTATAGATAGCGTATATTCTTACGCTTTTTGTATGTGTGTGTATGTGTGTAAATATTGAAAACTAATAATAGACGGATATGTGTGTATATGAATATAGGATGTGGCACGTAGTGACTGACATATCAATAAACCTTGAATATGAGTTTTGGCCTATTTTAGCAATAAATCTTGAATATGAAATTTGGTCTATGTTAGACATAGAAGACGCCGAACGGCATATCGGAATCGGCTACTACTTCTATGATATTTGCTCTTAAAGGCGAAATCCTCTTCTACGTCAAAGCGGTGATATGCTATTGGATCGCCATGTCGAGATGGACGGAGACTAAGTATTGTCTTATCCTGCTCTGGTGCACAGACGTTTTGCGACTGCATCTGGCACTGTTCAACAATTGTTTGGAAAAGTGTGGCAATTCCCTTGCCAGTGCGCGCGCTAGTAGGAATGCAGATCATATCGTCAATACCAAGAAATGATCGACAATACTCCTTCGCCTGTACGCAGTCAATGATCTGGTGCATATCGACCTTTGTTCTTGCTAACACAACTGGAACCATTGTTATCCTCCATGCATTTTTATTATCAGCAGCAAGTGCAGTCCAAAGTTGCTTCAGTATTTGCAGTGATTCTGACTGTGCTCCGTCGATTACCAAAATGATACCGTCTGCATCCTGCACTAACGAGCTGGTAGTCAGTAAGTCTGCGGTGTCCCAGATTTGTACTGCTGCAAGTTTGCCATTATTAAGTGCCACAGAAGTGGATACAAAATCTGGATTGTTGGTGGGTGTATGCTGCCATGTGTAGGTCCCATGTAATAAAAAGTTCCGTAGCGAAGTCTTGCCACTAGCCGTCCCGCCAATCAACACGACCTTGAACACCTTCTCCATAGAGCAGACGCCCTACTTTTAAAAGGATTTGATTCTGGGAGAGGCTGTTCTGCGTCCTGCACGCTGCTGCGGATTGGTTGTAGCAAAAATACTAGTCAAGCTGACACTGACGGCTGGATGACATGTAATAAGTGTAGAGTGCAGATATAGTAGCGTTTATACTAAAAGTAGAGAAAGAAAAGTAAATGTGCTACCGGTTTATCTTCGGCTCTGTTATTGCTGGCTTTTTTTGCTCAATGCTCCTCCCTACTCTCATAAAGCCTTCCTGGCATTCTGACTGTCTATCACTGCTGGCTTACAGCACGTGCCCACACGTGCATGCACACTGACCAGTCATTGTTATGTCACAACGGCCAGCTAAACTGTAGAGAAAGGAACTAGGAGTGATGTAGGCTGCTTACAAGAAATGGTCTGGAATTCCTGGGTAAGCAGTGCCAGTCTTCTGCTGCTCCTTCTGCTGCGATACGTTAGTCGCGTGGTTCCTTTTACGCGATGCTGCTGCAGATGGGCGGTTGACAAACGTGGCACCAGGGATAACAGACCGGCGGGTGCTAGCAGAACCAGAAGCAGCACTGGGACCTGTTGGGGTAGTAGTGCGAAAAGCCATGGCATGCCTGGTAGCCAACTCACGCTCATGCTCTCTTATCTGCTCCTCAGCTTCACGGCGCTCGTAGCTGAGGACAATCTTTTTCAAGAGAGCCTTCTCGCGCATGGTAGCCTCCTCCTGCTGCCGCAGGTTCTGCGCCATCCGCGACTCAGTTGGAATGTCAACTTCGTGGATCATTGGTCGCTGTTTCTTGCCCGTAAGTAGCGAGAAACGGATGGCACCGGAAGTATCGGCAGACTCTCCTACAGACAACCGATCCTGAGACACACTGGTAGCAGATGGGCTATCATAAGAGTGCTCCGCGGGCAAAGCGGGTTTGTGCTCCATAGCTCGCCCAAGAAGATGCATAGGGATGCCCACATCCAGTTTCCCCGCCCGCTCTGACTTGCGTGCATCAGAAGAGTCAAGCATAAGCTTATTGAACTCCCGTTCCAGTGCTTCCTCTTCTTCTTTCTCCAGCAGCGCCTCCACAGCTTCCATTTGCCTCCGCGCCTCGTCCACATCCGACTCTTCATCGCCATCGTACGTGCCGCTCTGACTGGCAACATCACTGCTTTCTGAAAAAGCATCGTCCTGGGAACCCGACTCTCCGCTGCTACTGCTGTTGTCATTTCCGGCGTCACCGACAGCCAATTCGTTTGTATATGGCTGATTACCAGCGGTGCTCGTACTAACTAATTCTGCAGATGTATTTGGAGGGACGTTGTGCTTGTTAACGTGCTGCTCGCTATTCATTGGCTGCGCCGGGTGCTGTAGCAGTCCAGCAATAGCCTGCGCTGCCTCATCCCAGCTCCCATAGCGCTTACTTTTAGCAAACACGGTGTCGAACAAGAGCTCAACATTGTAATCAATGTCGACAGGCAGCGGCTGTTGCTTGGCCATGATGTACATCTGAAAGTACAGCAAAATGTCAGCCAGTGCCTTCATGTCATCGGTATCGCCAGTGTGAATATGTGGGCCGCATGCTGATAAGAGAGTGCACACAAGGCGAATGCGGAAGTAGTCTGACGGCGTGTCAACCTCGCAGCTGCGTCCTCGCAGCGGAATAGGCTCATGATGGCCGTGCCTGAGAAACATACGCACCAGATCAAATACCAGACTAGCGTCAACTATCCTGTGTGCAAGCATTTCACCGATGTAATGAACCTCAGATATCCTACGCTGACTGCGGTCAAACATATTGCGCTCCAGCCCCAGCTTAATATTCTCAATAACCGCATCCACAACCGAGATACGGAACCATGGATACAGACGGCCTAGCGCCTCAAGAATCATCGTGGTAGGGCCTACATTCGAGTGCTTAATCTTCCATATCTTGGTAAAGCAACCGAGCAAAGTATGACGTACACGCTGTGGATCATCGTCATTGGCGTCACCATTGCCCCACGGAAGCTTGCGCAGCTTTAAAAACACAAAATCAACCGCGCTACCAGACAAATCCTCGTACATCAGCTTGCGAATATAGCGCTCGTAGGGCGTGCGGTACTTGACAGGCCGCACAACCTTGAACCGATGTAGCTGACATGCGTTGCAAGCATTCTCGATCAGCAACATAGCACGGTCGTCCAAGTTCAACGTGCGGCGCTTTCGCATTAAAATCTCGAGAAGTGACACAATCCGCGCAGCTGTCTTTGGTTGTGCGCGCAAGAACCTGCCACACCCATCCAGCAGTGTGCACAGCACCTCAATATTCTGGATGTGGAACTGGTCAAGCAAAACCTTGGCACAGCGAAACGACACGTGAAGAGGTGCCACCTTGAACTTTGTCAGTTCGGCAATGTATCTGACGTTTTTCAACCGCGTTTCCAGCAGCCCTTTAAAGCGTTTCCGCACCAACCAGCCAAAGTCTCGCGTTAGCTCCTCCACAACGCCTTCGCCAATGTCTGGAAAATACGGGTGCAGCGTAGCGATGAAACGCGAATACAGTGGTATCACAAACGCCTGTCGACGCGGCGCATCCATAAGCACATTCACAAGCGCCTTGCGGTTAATACGATTATTGACATAGCAAAAGTCAACTGCGGCCTGATCCACCTCGGCCTTCGTCATCAGCGTCGACAGCCGCCGTCGCAAGTCCGCAAAGCTCAGCGGTGCTAGCGTCTGTGTGGCGCTGGTGGATGGTCCTGACTGCTGTACAACTGTCATAGTTCCCTCGCTCACTGCATTCTCTGAGTTCTCAGGTCTTGGCATTTTAGACGCACTCGATACGCCTTTGCTTGAACGCGACGACCGAGGCAAGGCTGGCTGTGCTGTGTCGTCAGCCAAGTCGGTAAGAGCAGCAGTGTCGCCAGGGCCAGCATCTCCAGTAGGCTCGCCCTCGCCCTTGCGCTGGGCAATAAAACGCTGGTATTCCAGCATACCCAATGCGTTTAGCGAGTCGTCAGCGTCATCGTCGTCATCATTGTCCACTTCGATAGCTCCGGTTTGTTCCAACGGCATAGTTGCGTCAACGCCATTCTCATCGGCCAGCTCAAAATCATCGTGGTCATTTTCGTCATCGGCAGAGTCGTAGGCAGTCGAAGTACTGCTTGAAGGCCCAACATCGGTATTGCCACGTTGTGTTGTGACCTCCAGTCCATCAGAGTCCTTTCCGTCATCGGGCTGCTTCTGGCGCCCAGAGGATAGCATCAGGGGCGGAAGTTTGGAACTAAGGTCCATAATGGACTCGTAGAACACGCGTTCCTCATCATCCTCCCACTGCCCAGCCTCCTCATCCCTTGTGGCGCCAGAGGATCCGTCAAAGACAATGCCCAGCTGGCCTTTGCCGGTGGCGGTGGAAGCGTTCTCCAAATGCGGCGGCGTGCGCTCAAGCGCCTCGCACAGCATGTTGACGCTATCACATAGTTTCTCAAACGCTTTCACATGGCGCTCAAACTTATCCTTGGCCTCAGGATGAATGGCGCCCTTGCTGAAAAGCCGCTCTTCGTTGGACTGCCGCAGCTTGAGCAGTCCTCGGTTCATCGTCTTTAGCCGATCAACTGCACCCTCAAGGTACTCTTCGAGGACCGAGCGGATCCGACGGCATGATTCGGCCGTGACCACAGTCTTATCCTGCGTGGACGGCAACGCTATATTGCAAGCACAGCTATCAGGAATATCGCCCTCGACAAGCGCCAAGTCTGGTCGGAACATTCTGGCAAAGGCAATAGCCAGTATGATGCTGAGATGGTTTTCTCTGTCGCCCAAAAAGAGGTTCTGGAGCGCTCCAACAAGAACACAGTGTCCGGGCTGTTGCACCATCTCCTTGACCTTGGCGGCCATAACCCTGCCGCTGTTACCACCGGCTGTGCCCGCCGCGCTTGGATAGGAGAGCGAAAACGCCGTTGCAAGATCAAGCCCATCAACTCCGTCTGATTGTGCATCAACTCCCCAGAGAAGTCCTGCCAAATACATTTCGGTAAGACAACGCAGAATAATCCGCTGACGTGCAAGGCGCGTCTGCTCCTCCCGCTCGCGCTGCTCGGTCGACATGGAGCTAAGTGCTGCAATGCTAGGCGGCTGCAGCTGTTTCAATAGCTGAGTAATTAATGGAATTGTAAACTGTGTAGGAAAACGGCCATGTAGTGCCGATATGACGTCAATTGCCGCATCAAAGTCACCACCAGTTTTACATTTCAAAAGACCCTCGATTGCAGCAGGCACAATCTCGCTCACGTACTTGTCCAGTCTCAGTAGTCTGACCTCACGGACCAGTTGAGCTGCACCCTCTAGACCAATGTTAGTTTTGCACCGTTTAATGAACCCAGTGTTCTTCTTTATGCTGGAGTCCAGGCTTTTGGAGTCCAGTGCAGGCGTCTGATTGCGCCACGAATTGACATTTGCGCGCTGTAGACCCTGCAGTCGTTCATGGCGCCTCAGCGTACTCTCGTCCATATGTAAATGCACATGTGCGCTTTCCAATTGGAAAAAAAAAAGAATAGAATAGAATAGCAAAGAAAGTTTGCAGAAAGAAAAAGAACAAACGTAATATGGTTCGGAGGCTCATCAATGGAAGTATTTTTTGATGCGAGCCGCGCCCCGGATTGCGACTCGAGTTGCTGCCAACACATGTCATATGAAATAGAAACCTCCGATTGTCTCTCATACTGTTTTTAAAAATATCACCCGTCGACCTTCGGTGCCAAGTTCAGTCTATTGGCCATGCCTTCTCATGGCGGAGATGTTTTTCGCTCGCAGAACCCATCTTGTAAAATACTGCAAGCAAGGTATCTGGGCATCAACGCCTTCCGACGCTGCATGTGTTCTTCGCTTATGTAAAAAAAAATGGTGGTTACATGCAAAAAAGTCCAAGTAGCAGAACTGCAGCAGAAAGTGAGTTATTCAATAATTGTCTTTGGTCAGAGAGATAGGCAAGCTGCATACGTAGAGAATTCTACTTGATAATATGTGCTAGACATGTTGCAAGGTCTTTCTTTACAATACAACGTCACATTGAAACAGGATGTTGCATCATTATTTTACCAGGCAAAGTGCTAGTCTGCAGATCTAACAATAATCTCTCTTTCAAAACATTAGTCCGCGATGACACACAGAAAATTCCATAAAGGCGGATAAATACATAAAGCTTAAATGTTTTCAGTAACTTGATAAAATGTTAAAATTTAATGAAAAAAGAGAAACTGCCAGAAGGGCTTATGTACAAATAATAATTAAATACAAATGGGTTTATAGCTAAGAACCCTCATCAACCTTGTATGTTGGGAGACGCTTATGCGCACCAAGCGCCCTTTAACAGCCTGTGATCGAGCTCTTTTAAAACGCCAGTATTTTAACAAAATATAGTATTGGTGAAAATGTAGATATTCCAAGGTAGCTTTTAGGTTACCGACTGCTGTGGATGGCTTATTTCAATATTGCAAGAGGTATTAATTAAATAACTAGGGCGGTAAAATTAACGGTTTTTACTAGGAGAGGGAATAAAGTATGGAAACTGGCCATTAGCCATAGTTGCGCGCGTATGCACCATGTTCGTCGATTGGAATTGTTCCGTCATAAAAGCGTGCGTTAGCAGGCGCAGTGGAATTGTTAGGAGGAGCAAATGGATTACTCGGAGTATTGACCGGGTTTCTGGGAGGTGCAGTCGGATTGTAGAAGCCAGACATCTCACTATTATTACGTACACGTGAGCCAATGACGCTTGGTGGAGGAGGAGGTGCGATTACAGTCTCTTGAACCTGAAAGCCCTTTTCACCTCCATAGTTAGTACCATAGCTCTGACTATTTCCACCAGGCACAAGGTTGGTATTACTGGCTGGATCGAATTCAGGGAACCCGACAAAGCCATCAGCGTTGTAGAAGCGACGATTCCGCCTGTGGCGACGCCAGAAGAAGTATCCGACAAGTAGTGCAATAAGCCCAACAACAGAACCCGCGATTATACCAGCAATAGCACCGCCACTGAGTCCTTCGCTACGCGACTCTTTGTCTGCAGCAGTGTCGCCAGAATTGGTCGATTCACTTTCTTTGTCTGAGGATGATTCTGAGGATTCTGATGATTCGGTGCTGTCTGAGGATGACGAATCTGATGTACTACTGCTGTCGCTAGCCGAGTCGCTGCTAATAATGGATTCCTCGGATGTAGGCTCCTCAGATGTTATTGGGTTCTCCGTATTTTCAGATGTTGTTGAATCCACAGGCTCAGAATCTGTGCTAGAGTTCTCGATTATCGGGATGTCGCTGGTCCTTTCAGGAGATGGTGGAGGAGATGTTGGAATCACTGATGTGGTGGCCGGCTCCTCATTTGTTATGTCTTGTTTAGATGTTAGCTCTGTCGTCGATGGCTGTGGCGGTTGTGTTTCTTCAGAAGGCGGTGCAGTAGGATCAGATGCTGAGGTATTAGGTGAGGGAGAGGGGGAAGGTGAAGGTGACGGCGAGGGAGAAGGTGGAGGCAAAGGTGAAGGCGGAGGCGAAGACTGTTCTGGGGTATTGGTAGGCTCGTTGTTGGGTGTTGTCGTTAGGCCAATTTCCGGTGTATCGTCGCCTGGTGGCTCATCGGGCGGAGGTCGACTCCCATCTCCCAGCGTAGGTTCCTGGTCACTTGGGCTGTCTGCAGACTGCGGTATGGACTCGCCACTTTCCTGGGCCACAACCGCCACAGAAGCTACCAGAACAGCGGCGGCAGTAAAAAGGGCAAGATTTCTCGTCCTCATGATGAGTAGGATGACAGGAATATATTGTTTGTGAGTTTCTCCAGGAAGACTAGAAAATATTAAAACAGGTATTTTTAGTTTAAAAACAGGGCGCAGAGGCAAAGCAGTACTTGTCTTAGTAACAAGCTAAATTTTAAAGCAATGCATGCCGTATGATTTCTTCTTTGACAGGAAAAGTTGCAACTTCCTTTGTAATTTTGCCCAGCCAATTTTAGGCATATGCAAACCGTCTGCCGATCGCCCAAAGCTTCCGATTCTGAAAATCCGGGGCTATTCAAATTAATCGATATCAGCGGTCTGACATTGAGTCGTCACGTTCCTCATTCATGCACAATAGTTATATGGATGCGAGAGCCATATGGATGCATTCAAATCAGAATATAAAACACTAAGGCAAACTGCGTTGCTTGCTCTCTACGCCAGCGCGTCACTGGTCTTGCTTTGCTTAACAGACATGTGGTACTGGCGCCTGTACTGTAGACGACGAATGCTACCAATCACATGAGCAACGAGACCAATACCAAGAATGGAGTTGACAAGATACAACCCAATACGAGGAGCCGCAAGCACCGTTCCAATGGGATCTGCATCAGGGTCGTAGTTGGGGTCACCTTTGATGTATCTGACAGGAGCAAGCACAGTAACTGTAGCCCTAGGAGGATCGTTGCTCTCTTCTGCATCGCTTCCGTCAGCATTGCGCGCCTGCGTGGCCTCTGGCGACAGACTGTCTTGTGCGTCACCAGTGACAACTATTGACAAGTCGGCGTTGGGTGAGCTGTTATCATCATCGGTAGCTGTAGGTGTTGGCGTTCGTCCAATATCCAAAACAGACTCGGAAGCAGTTCCCACAAGCTCGAGCCAGTCTCCAAAAGCAGCCTTTGGGATTTTGTCCAGATTGACTCCTTTGTTGATTGTATAGTCGCGGCCCTTGATCAGCGTATATCCCTTCGAATCTACACTGGGCACGCTTTTGGGCACAAGAATCAGCTTAACAGGCTCTGCCAGCTTCGCCGCCGTGTTTTCGGGACCCATCTGGCCACTTGAGCGGACTGTAAAACGCAAAATCCCGAACGGATCCTTGCCAGGAAGGATCGCCCACGAAGCGTAGTCGTAGATCCCCAGGCCCCAGCCGCTGCTAACTGCAGTGATGTTGGCCTGGGCATCTGGAGCAAACCGAATAAGCAGCGACCAGTGCACGTCTTTCTTGTGTGTAGATTGCGCAGTAGCTTGTAAGCTCACACCAAAGCTAGACTCTTCTACATCAACCCAAGCAAGCCTGTAGTCGAATGTAATGCCCAGCGGGTTGATGGTTGTTGGCTGGTCTTCGGCGCACAGCGCCATGTCGAAAGCCAGTGAATACAATATTGTCAGTAGAAGTAGTGCCGAAGAACGCCAGCTCCGCGGCCGCCAGTCGAATTGCTGTGACATTGCCAGCAGTAATATATTGTGTGTATATGCGTTATGATGAAAATAGAATAGCAAAAATGCGGCGTTTATGTTCTGCGTCTGTGTGCGTCGAAATAAATCCGCAGAGCGAATAAAAAACCCCGGTATGTCAAGTCAAAAGTATGCAAAAATAAACCCACACGCAGCCAGTCGTTGCCGCCACACCTGCGGTGGAACCAACGAAAAGACTGGACCGAGAAGTACAGGTGACAGCGGCAGGTTTTCCGGGGCTGACTATGCTAGAAAATACAAGCGTAGAGAGTCTTTTCAATAGTAGTGTTATTATGCTCGTGGTAGTTGCCGGAGTCTAGTGCAAGGTTGTGTATTGTTATAACGGGTCGGGAGGAGTGTTGAATCTAACAATTGAGGAGGCGTAAGGGAAA
>JANBTM010000008.1:16281-49754 GCA_027578695.1 Coemansia sp. RSA 1365 | reverse complement strand
ATTGTTGACAACATTCCTGACTCGATCCAGCACAGAATCCGTATTGTCCTTAGCAAGACACAGCTTGGAGACAAGCGGGTGGTCCGGAGCTACAGCCAAATACGAAACGCCAAATAGGGTGTCAGGACGACTGGTAAACACGGACACAGATGTGACGTCGACTTCAGCGGGGGTAGTTAATGGATCAAGATAAAAGTCAAACTCAGCACCCTCGGACCGGCCAATCCAGTTGGCTTGCATGCTTTTTACGTGCTCAGGCCAGTCCAGAGTATCCAAGTCATCTAGCAAATCCTGAGCATATGCAGAAATCCTTGCAAACCACTGTTTAAGCTTGCGCTGCTCAACCACAGCGCCTGATCTCCACGACCGGCCGTCTTTATCAACCTGTTCATTTGCCAAGACAGTCTGGTCGACAGGATCCCAGTTGACCATAGCCTCCTTCTGATAGACCATGTCGTGGCTGAAAAGCTGAAGAAAAATATGCTGCGTCCATTTGTAATAGTCTGGATTGCAGGTAGCCACCTCGCGAGTCCAGTCAAAATCAGTAAGAATAAGCGACAGTTGGTCCTTCATTTTTGCAATATTGCTGCGTGTCCATTGATCCGGCGCAATCCCACGCTCAATGGCAGCATTCTCAGCTGGAAGACCAAATGCATCCCAGCCCATCGGATGGATAACATGTTTTCCACACATGCTGTGAAACCGCGCGAGTGTGTCGCTTATTGTGTATACACGTACATGTCCCATATGAAGCTCACCTGATGGATACGGGAACATCACAAGAATATAGAACAGCCGCTCAATGTCTTCTGCTGGCGAGGTTTCTATCTGTGCTTCCTGCTGTTGCTTCTGTTGGCTGTAACCAGCTTTGATCTCGGCCCAGCGCGTTTTCCATTTGGATTCAAGTGCGGCCGAATCAAGCCTGCCAGTGGTCACGTCTATCCATCGAGAGAATTTAGCATGTGCGAGGGCTGTGTGAGTTGTCGATAGATAGCGTGCGGGCGCTACAAGTGCATATGTGCTGTGTCTGTAGCCAACTCGTGCTGAATTTAAAAGACTGTCGCTGTTACAAAGCCGAAGCATTTCGACCCAAAGATAACGGAATAAAAAATTCTATATTAGAAACACTCAAAATCAAAAACAATAAAGTAGAAAATCACATTCAGATAACATCAAACCATTACGGCAGCTCGCTTAGAAACTTCAGAGAAGGTGGTGCTGATCAAAACCAGGCAAGCTTCTGGATCGGGATCAGAAATCAACATGGTTAAATTGTAAAAGAATCCATATGGATATTTTGATTAATGTGATGACCACTGTTGATCTGCATTGAAAAACACAATGTATTACTCCACACGTTCTCTACAATGGTATACATTCCAACATCAATACATGCAAAAATTCTCTTGGTGTTTATTTATAGGCAGGTGGGCTCAAGGCTGTGAAATCGGCGCATGCTAATGCAGTGGCTGTGTCGGAAGACGTAGCCAGAACAACGTCATTGGCAATGTTGCGGTAGTGCGGCAGCAGCGCACGGGCGGCAGAATCCACAGCGCTCAGGGTCTCGGGCAGCACGACGACGGCAGCTGAGCACGAAACACGTGTGGGCGCAATGCACATGTCGATGCTATCATCTGCGCAGTCCTCGCACACCACGACATTCATCCGCAGTGTATGAGAGACCGTGAACATTGGCGAGACCGAACTGGGTTGCACTGCATGCTGGCTTTTTGCCGACAAATCAAGTGTCAGTGACCCAACGCTGGGCAGATCTTCAAATGATTCGCCGAGTGCGTCAACCGTCTGTGGGTCCAGTACGTGCGACATGGTACTGGAGTCGGAATTGCTGCTGTTGCACTGCCTCAACAGCTCCTGCTCCTTTTTGGACAAGTGTCGCGGACACAGCGATGACTCCACCACTATCCGGTCGGTAGTTTGCGCCGCCGCCGCGCCGCCGGGAATCACATGCGAGATGCTCTCATGTAACGACACGCCAAATTCGATCATTGCCAGGCCATTGTCGCCAGCCGCCTCCAGCTCATCCTGGTTGGCGTTGACACGTGTCGCGTACATCTGCAGCTTCAGCGGCATCCCCACAAACAATGCGCGCGATGACGCCGAGCACACCGAAATCTTCCACCGCCCCGCTCCCACTGTCGTCTCAAACAGCAATGGCGTTGTCGCCAGTGTCTGAAAAGACGGAAACCCCAGAAGCATCAGACTTGTCGCCTGCCCGCCCGCTAGCCGTAGCTCCTGCTGCACGTGGATCTCTACTGCCGCCGACACCACCTTCGCGTAAAACATCCTTGACGCTCGCTGCACCTCAGCCTCTACGTGGTATTCTACCTTTCCCATTGGCGACTCAACCGATACCGGCAACCGCGCCGGAAGCGCAAGTTCAAACGGAAATCGGTACTCGCCCGGCACTAGTGACACTGTTGTTGCCGATGAAAATGAAGTCAGCTCCAGTGCCTGTTGTCCTGACGAGTCCTCCTCCGCGTACATGTCGAGCTCCGTCATGTTGCTCAATCCAGATTCCTCCAAAGGGCGCCGTCTGCGCACTCGTGCTCTCTCGATTGCCATGGCTGCGGACAATGGATCTGCGCTGGATCTGCCACTGCAATCTACTAACGTGTGTGTCAGCTGTGCGCACCGGTGTCGCACTGAGAATAGTGAGCTGCTGGGTCCCTGTCCATCGCGCATATCCAAGTGTTGTAGCCCATTGAATTTTACTGCCAGTCGAGTTATCTCTGTTGTCCGCTGCACTTCCACTGAGACGTATCCCACGAGCACATTGCTGCTGTCTGCGTTCTGTTGTAGAACTACTTTGGTTGTGCGTGGATGCACACTTACTTTTATCGCCGACCCGTGGCTAATACTGCTGAATATCGTCATATGAATTGTTTATGTGCTGTGAATAGTCTGCCGCCTTATTCCCCAGTAATATGTTATTCACTCCCTGATGCAGTTGTGTAGAGCCAAATGTTCTTTGTGTATTTGTGCGTGTGGGAAAATATAAATACAAGATGGCGCCTCTTATTCTGTAGTTCTTGGATTTATATTGTTATTTGTTTGTTGAAATAAATATATAGCCCAAACAGGAACTGGGAGAGGTAAAAGTCAAACCTTTCTGTACCACAAGCAGACTGCTTAAAATAAAGGTTTCAAGCCAAAGGGCTAAAGTAAAGAATGTGTTTAACAATGTCAAAGGAAAGCGTTGGAAATATTCTTAAAACGGATATGTACTTGAAGCTGGTGACAAAATAATATAAACACTGTTTGTTTGAAGATGACTTCTTTTAGTTTTTACGCAGTATTGTTTGTTAAAGCAGCATAATAAACTCTGGATAAAATATGCTGATGCGTTGAAATAAAGGCGAGTAAAAAAGAGAATAGATATGTGGTTAGAGATTCCTTGTTTTTTTTTTTACATTCTGCCAACTACCGCCCTTTATGGCTGCAAGAAAAAAGGGGCTGTGTTCCAGCTTCCGATAAAGCCGGCTAATTGCAACCCCAGTTAGTCATCTCTTCCCCTTACTCTCTTTGCGGGAGCAATCGGGGGGTTTCCCAGAGATTTTCTTTTTTATCGGGATTACGCGACTTTCACCCGAGAATCGCCCACCCCAGAAAACACACAACTGTCGCTATCTGTTTGCATCTACCAGCCACTCTTGCGCTGCTAACTCTATAGCTTTGTGTATCTGGGTTACATCTTTTTCTTCAGCTCGAAGATCAGGCCCTCAAGGTAAGTAAAATATATTAGCGCCAAGGTTTCCAATCTCCAGCATGCTAAATATCCGCAGCCATCCAGGCCTCGTTGCCATTGGACAATTATGCTGAGGGTTCTTTGCCAACCACTGTTGTTTGCCCAAGTCTTTATTTCACGGAACATTGTCATAAAAAATAAAAGCCGAAAATAACTTTTCACAAAAGTGGGGGTAGAAACTGACTAAGCAGAATGCTGAAGAAAATATCGGCCAAAAACTGCTGCGGATGATTAGAAGACTTAGCAACAACCTCCTTGCGTTCCTCCAGTTGAGCAACAGCCACCTAAAGCACTACTGTTTTGCTGCCCTAGGCGGCGCAGTTGGTTTATAAGAGTCTCAGCAGAGCTAGGCAATGCTGCTAATCCACTGTCGCTATTGGATGTCTCGCCCACAGTAAAGAATCCAGAAAGCCACGACGACGACAGAATCGCAGCGGTACTGCGACTAACAGTCTCTGGTATTCCCTTTTCAAAGACGTTATCAATGTCAAGCTCGTATCTGTCTTCGTGACCTTCAATAGTGCCCAGATACGTTGCCTCAAAGTTGCTTTCCTTCGTTGCATCGTGCTCATCAATCTTAAAGAGACGATAGGTGATGGAGTAGAACTTTGTATTGCCAACCAGAGCTTGCAGTTCCTTATCGTTGACAGCAATAGGGCTAATGGACAGTACACGTGGGTGCGCAAACCCGATTTCCCGGGCCATTTCTTCAAACTCCTTTATATATAGAGCGCCACCAATACATTCGCCCAGCAAAACATCGTGTTTGCGCACTGAATCAGGTAGCTGTGCATCAGCATAGACATCCGAAAAGTACAGCTCACCGCCTGTACGTAAAGCCTGGTGAACGCCTGCCAGAACGAGCTTCTTGTTAGGCGAAAGATTAATGACGCAGTTTGATATACAGACATCGATGGTCGACGGCTCGATTCCTGCCTTTTGCAGCTCCTCGATATAGCCAGTGACAAACCTGAGCTTTGGTGCATATCCCAGTATCTGCTCAAATTCACCAATGCACTCGCGAGCCGTCTGCAGCTGCTCATCGGTCATGTCAATACCAGTCACTGAGCCCTCTGGCCCAACCAATGCAGAGGCAACATAGCAATCGCGGCCGCTTCCTGAGCCGAGATCCAACACGTCCTTGCCTTTAATACCTAGAGGTATCGGATTGCCACAGCCATAGAATTTATCGTTGACTGCATTAGGCACGCTTTGGATTGCCTTGCGGATTATTGGGTGTGGGGCCGCGGCAGCAGTACACGCGCTGGTCTTCAGATCCTTGCTAGATGCAAGGACTTTGCCATAGTAGTCCTTGACGGAAGAGTAGATATCATCAGAGTTTCCAAGCAGCGACATGAATGATTTTATCAAGAAAGTAAAACTAAGTCTGTGGTGAGAAAAGAAGAAAGAGTTTTGTATCGAAACACATGGCTCGCAGTGGTGCTTCTCCATTTATAGGCTGCTTAGTGAAAATCAACGGTTTTGAATGCATGAAGAAAGCCGATTGGTTTATGAAGTTAACACTAATAGGTTTAGGCTTCTCTTGGAGAAACCACCTGGCGGGATTTACCAGCCGGCAAGCTAATTCTTCAAGAAATAACTGGCCGTGTGACCAAGCGCGGCACGAAGCGGCGGAGGGATAAAATGGGCCAAAGCTACCGCAATGTGACTTTAACAATAGAGTGATTAAATCATGTATCAGTGAAGCTTTGTACACATTACGCTGTCGCCTACAGCCCAGACAGCCAGACCCTCCCGCATGTACTCCCTCCACATCACCATGTGGTATGCGTAGCTAATAAAGCTGTACCACAGAGCGTGTATGCCACCAGAGACCATCATCGTAGCAATCAAACGCAGAATGCTGATTTCTTCGCGGTCATCCAACCATTCGCGCAGCATCTTTTGGCCAGCAACATTGTCCCCAGCCAAGAGTGTATGACGGCCCCAATAAGCAAACACATAAGGATAGCACCGCCACGCAAGTACAATAAACAGTGCAGCAAGCACGGAGTATATGCGGTGAAACCAGTGAGCCCAGGAGGCCGCGCGTATCTTTCTCTCAAAAACAGCGATTCCGATGACGGTCCGACGCATGTACCAGACAAAAACGTGCATAAGCAGCAAGGCCAGTGGTCCAACTCGGCGATCAAGCAGACCACGAATTGGACTAGGAAATGCTACTGCGGCAGCCGCACCAGAGGTCTCCTGGCTGTCACCAAAAAACACCAGTAGCCAGATTGCAGCCCAAGCAAAGGGCGAGTGAAATATGACCGTCTTCTCAAACCATATAGGCTGATAATTCAGTGCAACAAAGAATACCATGTGGTAGCTCAGTATTAGCGACAGGCAGATATTGGACATTGCCCCGAGCGATTGTACAAGCGGCGCGCTTGTTATACCAGCGATAAAGCGCGCAGCCACCGTAGCAACAATGCCCAGGTGTATGTTGTATAGCCAACTACTGTATGTTATCCGTACGTCATCGGTACGTGTCCATTGGCGTAGCGCCGTATGAGTAGAAGAAAAGAGTTCCTTGATAAATGGGTCGCCACTTGGGATCTCAAAATAGTCCCCTTTGGCAGCCCATGGAATATCGAGGTTGGCGGCGTCAGACTGTAGCAGCGCAGATAGCAGCCCCTCCTTAACAAAATAGTCGTCCAAGATAACCAGCGGCTGTCGTTGCATGGACTGACAGAAAGTGTATGGACAGAAAGTATATGGACAAGGAAGGTTAGAGGATGGGAAGCAAGAGCTGAAGACCAAAGCAAGGCAGGGCAGGACGTGTTTGGTGAAAGTCTCTGAAGTGCAGAGGTGCTATTTTCACGTGTTAAGATCAACACGCTTGATCAAGCAGCAGGGCTGATCTCGTAACCCAGGAAAGCGTTGTTGCTGGAGCCTTCCCAGCCTCGGTTTCCCGGTGTGGTAATCATAAAGCGTGAGGACTCGTCAAGAAGAACGCTGGACACAGTGCCACCGTGGTGGCCTGGAATAATCTGGAACGGAATGGCAGAGCGCCGGTCGGCAGAGTAGGATAGATCCCACATCCGCACGTTATCAGTAGAAGCACAGACCAGACTGTGGCCATTGGGCAGCGCAGCCAGCGCAGTAACAGGGCCCGAGTTGATCGGCAGCCGCAGAGTGCGCACAGGATTGGCGGTCATGGCAAAGTCGTACTCGTCGATGGTGTTGTTGCGACGACCGACGTAGACGTGTTTGCCATCGCGACCCCAGCAGGCAACAGTGGCCCATGGTGGCGTCTTGCGGGGCGTAGCAAAGCTATGGGGCAGCGGGTTCGGCGCACGCATATCCCAGAGCAGACACTGGCCGTCTATGCTGGTCGTCATCAGCACGGGCGCTGCGTGTTTGGCATCAAAGGGCTCGCCGGCAACGGCATCGCCATTAATGCTGTCGCCGCCTTGACCATTAACATTGGGACTGCTGCTAGTCGAGGTAGTGCCCGGTAGTGGCGCGTGCTGCTTTGCCTTGAACTGTTCATAAGACCATGTAGGCTGGAACTCGATAGAGCTTATCTGCGACGTGTGACCAGCAAAGGCACGCGCCAGCTTACCCGAGTTCAGATCCCAGTACAGCACAGCGCGGTCCCACGAACCGCTGACCAACCCAAACTCGTCTGGCGAAATGCGCAGAACCGAGACGGGCTTGCGGTGCTTGCTCAGCAGTGAGATCCGCCGTCCCTCATCATGACGCACAGACCACAGGGCGATACGCCCACTCTTCATCCCCGATGCCAGCCACATTCCCTCCGACTGCACGTCCATGCTGTACACTGGAGACAGCATGTCATTACCGCTAGGCGACAGATCGCTGTGGTCCCAGTACGATGCCAACACACCTGCCTTGGTGACGCTATCCACGTACGCATGTCGCTGGCCCTGTGTCAGCTGTTGCTTGCCGTTGGCTGTCGCAAAAAAATCCCACTTTTTGATGTAACCGTCCTCACCTCCAGTAAACAGCCAGCGCATGTTGGCCACGGCTGCCGTTGCGTATATCTGGTACGGATGCATAAACGCCATGGTTGGCAGAACATCGTATGTTCTACATGTGCCAAACTCCTCGACCACCGCGCTGCGTATTCGGGGTGGATGACTCAGCAGCGTCATCTCGCCTGGCGGGTCGTCGAGCTCAATATCCAACTTTGGCACCTGAACGCCTCTGTGACGGGTCTCTTCGCCTGCACTTGGCGCGTCTCTATCTGATGCGGCGGTAGCTGTCGCACCCGCCTCGGCTACCATGTCTTCGTCAGCACCTTCCTTGTCGCTGGAGCTGGCAATGACAGCGGCGGCCATGTTGTCAGCATCTCCCATCCCGCTCATGCCTTCGCCTATGCCCATCATACCGTCCACGTCCATGCCCGTGCCATCCAGCTCGTCAGAGTCGCCACCAAAAAGCTCCTTTTCGAGCAAGTCTTCTGTGTACGCGGGCTTTGGCATTTCCGTAGAAGAAGTGGAAACAGCAGACTGACGTGGTTGCAGATCGACAATGTTTGAACTCTATTTATTTATCGATGATGAAAGTTGCTTTATTAACCCCTTTATGAAGATGACGTAGTATGGGTGGAATTTTGCAATATTTTGCGCGCCGATATAATTTTAGGCTTGCTTTAACCATACGCGCAGCGTAAACAGCCACACATCGATTGCTAGGCATTATCAGCCATTAGATATGAGCAAAAATAAACGAGTAGATTATGAACTTCAAAGTACACAATAAGCGAAAGCGTAGATAGTAAAAGGGAGGAAGGAGCCGAGTAGATCATGGCGGCGGTTTCGGAAATTGCAGGGATAGTCAAAGTCACACTGCGGTCTCAGACATTGCGGCAATGGCTGACGGGGCGAGCGAGCCAGATGACTGCAGAAATTCTTGAATGCTCTGATACAGCTCAAGTTGCTTGTCAGAGTTAAGAACCAAAAAGGAGCTGAACAGGGAGCCGACAGTGACAGTGGACATGCGGATGAAACTCGAGTAGTACGTATGCGAAAAAGCGGCCATTATGAACTGACAGTCAAAGCGGTCGGTGACGCCGCCGTGGCCGGGGATGGAGTTCCCAAAGTCCTTGATGTTGAAGGCGCGCTTGACGCCGCTGGCAAAGAAACCCCCGAACGGCGCGATCAACGATGCAAACGCTGAGATCGCCAGCGAGTGAAACTGCACTGGCCGAATTGTAACAGTGGTGATGCTGCGCCGCAGTAAAACCTCCAGAAACGCCATGACAGCGGCAGGCAGCCGGTAATCGCGTGGTACAAAGACAGGGTTGACATCGCACTGCACATCCGAAAAAGCGGTCATGTGTAGGTTGGGTGGAGGACACACGACAAACTTCCAGTCGCTAAGCAGTGCGGTGAGGACAAATCCGAAGACCATGGTCATTAATCCGCCGCCGATGTAGCCCTCCCACGTCTTCTTTGGGCTAAGCTCAATCAGCTGATGGCGTCCAAAGAAGAAACCAAACACGTACGCAAAAATGTCGTTGACAATGACCAACGCAATCGGCAGGAAGAACCAGAAGATGCCCTCAAAGATATTTTCAATCATAAACTGGCTCTGCATCACCACCAGCGCCAGCGCCATGTGCGTCCACGCAAACTGTCCCATCTGGAACCGATAGTATCCCTTGCGCAGCGTCCCCACAAACCACACAAACCCCACCAGGTACATGCTGAATGAGATAAACGTGTGATGCGCAAATACTGGCTGTAGGTGCGCCTCCAGCCACGGATGCCGCTTCAGGGCTCGGTGCATGTTTTGTCCATAAAGGTAGTACTCCAGGCACCCCAAGAAGTACGCGTTCATTGCCCGCGCCCACGGCAGGTCGCGCTCCTTCTTAGGAACTGACGACAGCGAGATCACCTCGCGGTAGATCATCACCTGTAGACACAGGACCATCAGCATTATCGACAACGGTCCCAGCGCAATTACCGTAAAAAACCCGCCAATCATCACAAACGTAAACACTGTGCGCTGCCGCCAGTTTCTCCACCGCTTCTTGCTATCTTCTTGCGGCACGCTTCTTCCTGTCTCTTCCTCTGCTGCATCACCAGTCTACAGCAACAACTTTTACCGTGGTGCTGGGCCATCTGTATAAGCGCGATTAGTAACTTAAGCCAGCCTGTGGTACTGTGCGTGCGATAGCTAGTTTGTTTTTGTTTTCAATAGGCTTACCTCTTTGGTATCCCCATGTATCTTGCGCTGGCGCACCTTGGCGGGGCTATTTTCACCGCGCAGGCTCGCGGCCGAGCTCTTTTTTGCCACTTTTCTCATTGCGCCCGCCGATTCTTATGCCAAACAAGTGCTTCTGATTCCAGCGTGTTGCTTGAATTGAATACACCCAAAGAAGTAAAAAAAAAAAAAAAAAAAAGATAAGTAAAGAATGTGCAGTTGCTGGAAATGCGGAAAGGAAAGCTTCTCCGCCTTTCCTGCCTCCCTGGCCTAAAGGCTTTTGCGCTGGGTCGTGCAACGTCACGCATGTTATCGCTAGCCAGCCCCCTAACGTTCTCTGCTTATCACCATCGCTTTCCGACGCCACCATTTCCTTGTTTGAAGATATCTGGCACTGAGATCGCATTGGCTCCTTTTCTCTTAGCAAACCATACACCTCCTCTCTCGCCTTGTCCGCCGATTGCAGCGCATATACCAAGACATGGCCGAAAGCTTTTGCCGTCTTCCACCCAGCGAGCGGGTCGCTGCGTAAGTCGCGTTGGCGGGTATGTATTGCCCGCACAGGCCCTCCGCCAACATCTGCCCTGCTTCTGAGAAACCACGCCGCATTGTCTTCTCTTCGCTTGCATTTTGGATAAATGTAGCCTAAAGAGCATTATCGCCAGCCTTTCGCCGTTTGAAGCATGCATTGCCAGGCGGGAGCTGCTTCTCAGCGATGGCGCTGCAGAGTTTGATCTCATTGCCTGTTTGCCATCCGAGCTTGTCCATCGTGTATTTGGTCTGCTGGATCCGCACTCCCTGAGCGAGTGCTCCAAGGTAACTTTGCATACAAATATACACAATGCCTTCTGTAGTGTTTCATGGGGTTGGGTGCACTCCCTGTACTTATGCCTACTCTAACTAACTTTCTTCACACAACAAAATTACTCTAGGTTTCAAGGATCTGGCGTCGCTCTGCCTTTACAAGTACTGTTGTTCATGAAGTGGTTCGGACTGCGGGGTTTAGCTCTAGCTTACCTGCTTCCGTTTGCAATGGTCGAGATGGTGAAAACGATTACTGCATGCTTCAACGCCTGAACGAACGCGAGGAAAGGTGGGCGAACTGCAGGCCGGTGCTGTCAAAGGCAATACCTATCATCGGAACAGTCACTGCCTTGGCCTTATCGAGCGACTGGGTAGCGGCTAGTATTGGCCGGCGTCTCAGGGCATGGGAGATTAGTCGCGCCGAGGTCCGCCTCGCCTTTGATGTGTGGACACACGCCGCCAAATCCATTGCCATTTGCCCGTCCGGTGGCCACTTGGCTTACTCCAGCTATCTCCGCACTGCCACCGTGTATGCACTTGCCGACTCCTCCGAACTGTTCTCCGTCACATCGCCTGTAGAAGGCATCATCAGCATTGACTTGCACCTTGATTTGCTTGCGGTACATAAACGGAACGGTTCCATTGACATTTATAACTGGAAGCAACGCCGTCAGATCACTAGCATTCACTCCAACAGCCTCAAGGTAAGTCAAACCTCTATTTATCCATGCCTAAGCTCTTCTTGTTCTCGTGTTTGCACTAAATCGTTCCAGGCACTCCGCCATGTTTTTTCTACTCTCCGCTTACTAGTTGTGTGCCATGAAAATATGCTCTCAAGATTGGATTATTGCTGCATCCAAGAATTGGAACACACATGTCTTTAATATTGAAGACGGCTCACTTGTCTATACAGCAGCTTTAGCTGGCATGGATCCAGAACTCTCAGAAAATCATGAACCACACCTAAAGGCAATTGAGCGATATCCTGGCCTTATAGACATTTCTCTCCATTGCGAGGTTAAACATGCCCGCTTTGTCGTTAATATTGCAAGGAAGTGCGTGCAAAGTCTCAAAGTAAGAATGTATCTCCCTGAAGATATCATTCTAGATGCTACCTTTGCACGCTTACTGCTTGTAAGATATCGTAATGGCAATCTGCAATCCCGTCATATTTTGCACTCCGCAGGGAACGTGGAGCTCAACAAGATTACCTTTCCAAGACCAAACACGCTTCTTAAGTCCAGCAACCACCGTGAACAGGCACCATCATCACTGCCGATGGCCACTCTTGATGACAATACAGCCTTTATTGCCAATAATGACGAAAAGGTTCTTATAGTCCAAAGGTTCTCGCACTGACAAAGATGTGTGTTTCTCTGATAATACACTCATCTCACAGTTCTTTCATTTAGGTTTCTATATATTATTTACTAGTTTCAGTTTTACTAAGAGTAGTTAGATTTTTCAAGATTATCTTAAAGAGAACACCACAAATTTACTAGCATTTATTTCCCCTTTATAAATATGTGAACAACACATTAACATTTGATCGTCGTAATATTGCTTTAGGCATATACTGGAAAAAAAAATCAGCAAATGTAAAGGAAAGATATGCACGCTACAATTAATCAACATCCATCTCTTCAGCAGCGCCCTTGGCCTTGTTCTGGTCTTCGGCGGGTGCACCGGTTCCGGATGCTGCAGGGGTGCCTTCAGGTTTAGGCAACTCTTCGACATTTGGCTCAGGCTTTGGCTCAGGCTTGGGGCGCGAAAGAATTGGACTGGCAAAGTACACAAGCTCCTCGCGCTGCTTCTTGATCTCATTGGCAAACACAACTGGAGCTTCCCACTTCTTCTTCTGCGACTGCTTGTTTAGCTTCTCATCCAACCATTCCTGTATCTTCTCAGCACGGTCAATGATCTTTTGTCTCTCCTCGGGAGTAATGTGCGAATAGCGCTCCTCCTGCGAGCTAGCACGGTCTGCCCAATGCACAATGGCATCACGCAGCTCGCGTACAGCTATCGGGCGCTCATTGTCCTCGTGGTAGCGCTCAGCGATCGGCTCACCAGTCGCCTTGAGCCCATTAAGCCTCTCAAGATATGCGTCCTTTGTTGTGTCATCGCCCTCATCATAGAGCCAGTCCTCTGTGCTCATCAGCTTTTCCAGGAACTCCTTCTGCTCGTTGGGCTCGACAAAGTCCTTGTAGTCATACTCGACCTTGCTGCGAATGTCATAGATGTACTCTTCAAGATTGTTCTTGGCAATTTCCGTCGCACCGACAAGCTCATCAGCATCATGCATCTCGCGCTCACCCTTGGCCAGTCCAGACACCTTGCCGCCGTCCAAACACTGCGAGGCCTGCAGCACCGTCAGTTCTGCCTGCTTCACAAGCTTCTTAACCTTGCGCATCTCAGGGGTCTTGGGCTCCTCGCCTTCCTTAGGCTCCGGCTGTGGAACGGGTTCTTCAACCTCCGTCTCGGCAACAGTATAAGCACTAGTGATGGAAAGCACACCGCTCAGATCGAGACGTGCCTTAACTTTAATCGTCGCGTAGTCGCCAGTCTCAGTGGGCACAACGTCCTTGATGTCAAAGCGCGAGATCCATGGGTTGGTACCGCGGGGAAGATTTGCAGGGTCGGAGTACTCAGCCTCGATTACAAACGGTTCCTTACGATAAAAGGTCAGCATTTTGGTGCTGGGAATCGGGTTGTTATGGACAAAAACATCCAGGCCAGTGTCGTCACTGCCGCCGACTGCCTCCCACTTGAAGCGGATAGGGTGAGCAATAATGTCATTAATAGAGAACTCGCGCACGCGGAATGCTGGCGACGCAATGGCACACTGTAAAGCACAGCCGCGCGCGACAGCTTCTTCCTGGTTGAGCGTGTATGACAGGTCGCGACCAAAGAACTCACCAAGGCGCTTCTTGACTGCGGGGATGCGGATGCAGCCACCAACAAGTTCAATCGAGTAGATCTCGTCTGAAGATATGTTGGCATCGGAAATCGCCTTCTGGATCGGCTGTTCCAGCTTTTTCAGCAACGGCTCAATCAGCTCGACAAATTCGTCGCGCGAGTACATAGCGCTGGCATCGACGTCGTTCATCAGATTCTCGACAGTGATAGGGGCCTGCGAGTTGGCAGAGAGCACCTTCTTGAGCTTCTCGCACGCCGCACTCAGACGGACCTGTGCCTTGCTGTTCGACCTGATGTCAAGCTTGTACTTTTCATCAAAGGCTGCAACAAAGTAGTCCAGCAGTGCCTTATCGAAATTGCGGCCGCCAACCCCGCGGTCGTAGGCAACTGACTTGACTTTGAGCTCGCCCTTCTTGAATGCAACTACCGACACTGTGAATGAGCTGTGACCGAGGTCCACAAACACAACGTTGCGCGCCTTGTCCTCTGGCAAGTCGCTCTTAGTAATGCCGTAGCCCAGCGCCGCCGCCGTGTTATCGTTAAGCACGCGCAGGCAGTTCAGGCCTGCAATCTTACTGGCCTGCAGCACAGCGCGGCGCTGACGATCTGTGTACCATCCAGGTACCGAGATAACCACGTCCGACATTGCGCCTCCCAGCTCCTTGGCCGTCGTGTCGCGCAGCTTGCCGAGGTACATTGCATATAGCTGCGTAGCGCTGAACTTTGTTGGCTTGCCAAGGTAGTTTACCTCAACACCTGCCTCGCCGCCGACATCACACAACTTGCAGCCAATAAACTGAGCCTCAAACTCTTGCACTTCGGGCTCATCATATGAGCGGCCGATGAGACGCTTGATCGCAGCGATTGTGTTCTTAAAGTTGCTCAGCTCTTGCGTCTTGGCTGACTCGCCGATATAACGCTGCTTGTTTCCAAACGAGATCATCGTGGGCGTAGCCCTGTTCGAAACCTCGTTCGACACAATGTCGATGCCGCGGTTGCGCGCAACGGCAATAACCGATTGCAGGTTACCAATGTCGAAGCCGACAACAGACATGATGTATCAATCCAAATCTTGTTTTAATAGGGTTCTTGTTGTTGACGTTGTTACTAGCAAAGCTGAACACGCGTTTTTGTCAGTTTTGCGATTCCGAAGAGAAATAAAATATCTAAGTACGATTAGCGACGTTTAAGCAGGAATGAGGAGGATGCTTTGAGGCCCCAGACACAACGCAAGCAGTTGTTAATGAGGGTTTGGGCTTTGTACGTCTTTAATGTTCTAGATCCTTCTCATTTTACTAATTTAGAAAATCAAATGGCGACCCTTACTGATGTGGATTTTTGGGCTTAAAAAAGTTTGACGTTTGAGTGAGATGATTTTCGTGGTAATCGGCATGCAGTGAGTTTGCATTGTGGATGTTGGCGGTGCGTTTGGCTTTGGTTTTGCGCTGCAGACAGCAAAAAAAAAAAAAAAAAAAAAAAAAAAAAAAGCAGTCAATGGCAGTTGCCTATGATACAGGACATGAGTAGCAGTGGCAGCCAACAACACTAACAGTAAAAGCTAGAAAGCAGTTAGCAACACCAACACCAACAGCAGCCGATGAAACATCAACACCTACATTGTTGGTCTGCTTTTCTCAGTAAAAAAATAATATTCACGGAGACTGCACGCCTCTCTTTCTTTTAGGAACAACTAGCAAATGGTAGGCACATGCTTAGAATAAGACAGTCTGTCCATACATAGGACATAGCATCTGACAAGTACAAACTGAGTATTATGCAATATAAGCGCTCACTACATATTCTCCTAAAGAAGTATAGATGGATGTTATAGTTTACATGTAATTTCTATAAAATACTAACAATAAAAGAAGAACTAAGCAAAACAACACAAATATACAGGTATATTAACTATATACTCCCTGCCAGATGGCAAAATGCTAGATGATGGATGCCATTAAAACAGCAGGTATCATAATAAAAATTCGCATGAAGAAAACATGTTTAGACACATGTGTACGTTGGTGGATGTTGACCATCTCAAAAAGCAAACACTGAGAAGAAACATGGTGAGCATAAACACAAGAGGCTTACAGGAAATACACTGCACAGCCAATTAAAAAGCTATTTAAACCAGTCTTCAAAAAACAAAACCTGTAAAGAAAGCAACACTAGTCAGTGGAATCAACATCAGAAAAGCACATAAATATGTCAAAACATACGGAGATAATGAGCAGATCCGTTTATCAAAGGGCGTCCAGCCAAGTTAAACGAAAAACACAGCTTTTCCATTGCAGTTTTTTAAACAAAACCTCTACTGCAATAATACCAAGCAACAAGACAATTACATATAAAGTATACAATGGCCTCATCGTGTCAGTGTCAGCACAACACAGATACATGTTAAGTGCTGCCTGGCATTAAAGAAGTTAGAAGAGTTGCCTGCAGAGCAAAACTCGGACAAAGTCATTACAACGAGGAAAGAAGGGGTTGAGTAGTAAGACCAGATGGGAGAAGACCTATGCTACAAGCTGTGTTTCCATTGATAAGATTGGATTTAACATGTACATGTTTAGTCACACGCGGCCTAAAGATATCGGGTAATAAAGTGTAAAAATGAAATTACGTCAAACAAATGCAAACCTAAGCATACTAGGGAAACAAACCAGCTAGATCTTGAAAGTCAAGCGCCTTCTTAACATCTGCATCAGAATTGCGGTCCTTGTTGAAGAAGCGAGAGATGTCAAGCTTGCCCTCCTCGATGGCGGCTTTGGTATTCTCCTCACCGTCAATGGCAACCAGATGCTTCAGATAAGCAAATACAATTTGAAGTGCTGGAGGACGAATAGAAGTCAGCTTTGTCGCCAGCTCGCCTAGGGCATCTGGAATATGGGGGATTGAGACACGAGCAGCCGCCATCAGCATGCCAAAGAACTTGTAAGCATTGGGCGCATCCAGTGCCATATCCTCAAGTTGCTCACTGTACTCGGCCAGCGCCGCAACTACAATATCTTCCTGAAGCACGTCTTTTGTCCGTAAAGCAGTGACAGCGCCGATGATTTTTTCAGTTTGGTCTGGACGACGGTCCATAATATTGTTGGCAATTTCATAAACAGCGCCCTGGTAGTTGGCCTCGCCGAGCTCCTTGAAACACTCGATAAACTCCGATTCCGAGTTCAGCTCCAAGTATTCGTCGATAAAACCCTTGACCTTGCGCTGGATAGTAGCTGAATCCATAACCTGAGAAGCAGCGGCGCTGGAAGAAGACACATCAGCCCCCTTGGACAGCGCTTTTGCAACTTCTGTGCGTGGAGCCTCCTCGTCCTCGTTGTTCATCAACGCATCAAACATGTTGCGCGTGCCCACTGGCTCAGGAGTCGCAGCACTGGACTCGTTGCGCGATGTGTGTGAAGGCGACCGTCCACCAGGGCTCAGTGCAGGCGTCTGGATGCGATCAGTACGGCCCTTGCGGCCATCAGACGAAGAGCTGCGCCAGCCTCGTGAGCCGCTAGCAAAAGCACCAAACGGATTGCCAGGCGATCCGCTTCCAGCAGGCGCAATCTGCTTTGAGCGTGAAAGATTGCCAAAGTTAGAGAGATCGCCTGCGCGCTGGCTCTGCTCCACGCGGCCACTACCGCTCGGTCCACCAACGTTGTTCCACGGGCCACGGCGGCCATGGGCGTCACCACGACCCGAATGCGAGTCTGCCCGACGGCCCATGTGTGAGGGAGCACGACGCATAGCAGCCTCGGCAGCTTTCTTGCGCTCGGCGTCCTCGTGAATTTCGGCAATAGTCTTGGGCCCAGCCTCTTCAATGCGTGTAACCCAGTCCTTCTGACGTAGCTCAATCAGATCTCGCAACATAAAACGAATGCGAGAAGTCAGGTGCTTGTTGGTAGACATGGTCTGAATCCGCGTAAAGTATACGTCCATGTAAGACCTGGCGTTGGGAACATCCAGCTTGCTGCCAACCGTGGTAAGCAGCTTGGCCAGCGACTCAGTCTCCTCCTCCTCAGGTGTCTCGACATTGGACAGCAGCCGCTTGACGCACTCGTGCATAATGCGCAACGTCAGCACGTCAAACAAGAAAAGCTCGCCAATAAACTTGACCAGCCCCAGACCGCGGCGCTTAATCTTGATTGCCTCGTAATACTCGCTTGATTCAATATCCATAGGAATCTCAACTTTCCACCCACGCTCAAAGTCCTCCTGGCACTTGGTAAGCAGGTACTTGCGCACTAGGAAACCACCCGAAAGGTGCCCGCCATCCTTGGTGCGCAGATTGTGGTCCTCGACGTCGGCGCTGGTGTGGCAAATCATCTTGTGACACAGCTGGGCGTACATCTTAGCCCATACAGGCTCGTCAGTTGCCTTTTGAAAAACGAGTGTAATCAAATGCCGCAGAATACGGCCGTCCGTCTCCTTGGCCGACTTTCCGCCCCATGCCAGCAATTCGTCAGACACCTCATCAAAATTGTCTGGGGTAATCTTATTAAGCAGTACGCGTATCCGCCGGTCATACACCTCCTCCTGCATATCATCCTCAGCTGCATCGCCTCCAACGCGCAGCGCCTTGGCAATGTAACGGTTTTCGCTCTTTTCTAGCGGCTTGAAGTTTACAGGCAGCTCAACTGCCGCGCCTGGACGGTCGCCGCCCTGTTGTGACCCGCCGCGTCCACGCGCACGCCCGCGCCCGCGCCCGCCTGAACGTCCGCCACGGCTTTCGCGTCCGCCGCCTGGACCACGGAACTGCCCCGAAGGCGGACGTCCGCTCAGCACTGGCCCGCGACCAGGCTCAACCCGGCCCTTAAGCTCCATGGTACTCTGCTTAAATCGCTCCTCCGACGAAGACAGCGTTGTGTGGGTGTGACTGGGCCGGAAATTTCCCATACCGCCAAAGCCAGATGATGCGGCCGAGTCGCGGTGACGCCCAGATCCCGATGCCGATCGCCGCATGTTAGAACCACGTTCAGAAGACCAGCGGTCGTCAGTACTGGTAATTTCAAAGTGAAACGAGGTCGGCGGCTTGCACAGCCCGCTAAACCGTTCCAAGAATTCCCGCGGGTAGCGAAGAATGTCGCCGACAATCCGTGGTGCATCAGTGTCGCTGGAGTAAAGCTTTGCGACCTCGCTGGGTGCCAAGACTTGGATTGTTGGAGTCGACGGTTCGCTAAATGTGACCTGGCGTGAGCGACTTTGGCCCAACGGCGGTGACTGCAAATCCTCTTCCGCCTCGCCTATCTCACCATCCTCGGCTACGGAGCTTACGCCCACATTCTCGTCAGCGGCCGTCGTTGGCTCTTCTGTGCTTGTCGCAATAGCCTCAGCCGGCTTGACTGCAGGCTCGGCAGATATTGTAACATCGTCAGCAAGCTTGACAATTTCAGACACAGGCTCGGCAGTCTCGACAGGGTTGGCTGTAAACACAGGCCCGGATTCAGGCTCCTTATCGGCAGCAATAGTCTTAGAAAGCGATTCTACTGATACCTCAGTTGCGAGCAGACTAGGCTTGGTCTCAGACTCCACTTCAGTCTTCGCGTCAATTGTGGCGTTGGACAGCGATTCCGCCAACGAGTCAACAGTAGACTCGTTCAGCTTGGATTCGGGCTCAGCCGCCTGTACAACGGAAGCCTCCTCAACCTTGTCAGCCAGCTGTACATCTGCAGGCTTTTCCTGCAACAGGGATTCAGCAATTGGTTGAGCCTTTGTATCAGGAGCAGATTCGGGTACCTTCTCCTCTTCTTGATCTATATCCATCGGCTGTGGGCCAGTATCACCCTTTAAGCCAGTAGCTGTGCCGTCTGCAGATTGCGGGGCTGCTACAGTGGGTTGCTTGACAGGTTTTTCAACGTCCTTAGCTGCGGCAGGCTCAGATGAACCCTCTACCTTGACAAGGTTGGGGTTGACAATCTTTAGCGCACGCGAACTCGGAATCTTAAACTTGGGCTTGGCGCTCTCCTCGACCGAATGCTGATCGGTAGGGTTAACAGCATCGCGTTTGCTGTCAAGGACTGAGCCAGGCGCCGGAGAAGCAGTGCCGCTGGTTGGATTGTAAGGCGTGGAGCTGGTTGCAGACTCTGAGCGCGTGCGCTGCGAGACGTCGACCTCCTCGTTAGTAGTGGGATTGACAATGCGCACAGGCCTACGCGCGCCAGGAACAAATGCCTGGGCACTAGCACTGAGTCCGTGGTGTGGCTGAGGTTGTGACTGCTGATGACCAGGCACCGGAGATGCTGTCATACCGGGCATCTGTGCGGCGCCCATAGGTCCTGGCATAATGCCTCCCGCGCCCATCTGCGAAGGGACGTTTGCATGAGTAGGGTTTGGCATCGAGTAGCCTGGCATACCGTAGATGTTGTGCGGCGGTGGCCCGCCTGCGGACTGTGGCGGCCGGTAGTACTGGTCATAGCCAGGGGCGCCCATGGGCATGTAAAACTGGTGTGGTGGCGCTGGCATCCAGCCCTGCATCGGCTGCATGTTTGGCTGAGTAGTCATGATCGGCGGCTGCATCGGCTGCCCGGGCGCCGGTATAGGGTACCCCATTGGTTGTGACATTGGCTGCGTACCCATGTGATGTGGTGGATAGTGAGCACCCGACTGCGGCTTGTATTGCCCGCTAGGACTCTGATTGTGCGGCGGTCGGACGTGCTGCCCGCGATATGGACTACCTGCGTAGTGCGGCTGCTGTGGTGGCAAAGGCTGCTGCGCACTCATGCCTCCAGGCATATGCGCGGCCGGACCGCTAGGCATTGAAATAGTCGCAGGAGAAGCAGCCGGATAGCTGCTCTCGGTCGACGGGTACGACGAGGTATCTCCGCTAGTCGCTGCATCGTGAGGCTTTTGCGGGGTCTTCTGTGTGCCGTGCTTAAAGCTGCCGCTACCACTGCTGTCTTTGCGTGTGGGCGCATAGCCCTGCGACTGGCGGCCGTGGCCCGAAGACCGCGAGCCCTGGCGCTGGTGGTGGTTCTGCTGCCGGGCGTGGTAAGCCGGGCGTACTGAAGCGTCATGGCTGCCGCTGCTATTTGGCGGCCGCCGACTGCTGTTGTCCTCGCTGTTGCTACTTGAAATAGTGCCAAAGTTAAGCTTTGACGATGACTTCCTGTGCGTTACCGGCACACCGCCGCTAGTGATACCAGCGCCTGAAGTCTGGTGTGCTGCTGGCGGCGACAGAGGCCGTGTTTGTTGGTTCAGCGAACCAAACTGAATCGCAGGCGTCCCTCCTGAGGATGACGCAGCGTTCCGCGAAGGAAGCCGCACCGGTGCATCGCGGCTGTGCGACCGCTGTCCACCACCATTGCGCATGCCCCGCCCACTCACTACCGGGCTGCCGTTGCTACCGACGTCGGAAGCGGCATTCTCGGGAGTGCGCTGTTTGCCTTGCTTTGCTGCTGCACTGGACCCGTCTGACTGATTCTGTGACGCTGTCGTGCCTGATGCTACGCTACTCGGTTTGTCGCTGTCACCGGCGTTGCTGTTGCCTGCAAATTGCGCGTACGTGAGGTTGGGCCGCTTGAAGCTGCTGGTCTTTAAGTTATTCGCTGTCTGGCCCTTGCGGTTCATTTAGCTATGTCTTCGGGCAATTTATCCCGTCTGTTGGGTCTAGGACTTGTGTATGCGGTGACGAAGAAAAGTCTCTTTTTTTTAGTGCTTTTGTGTTAGCAAAAAAATGTGTCTGTAGCCAGTGCGTTCTGATAATCCCAGTCCACAAATACTACTCACACACACCTCTGAGCTCACAACGAGTCGGATATAAAGTTAAGCCGGATATCGTTCCTGGCACTTTACTTGGCTTATGCCTCCGTGTGTTTTTTAACAAGAGCGGCTCGTCTCTACAATCAAATAATACACAGAAAGACACATCAGATGCTGTTGAGTATCACTCGGCCACTTTACCTGAGCGCCATGCTCTAAAAAAAAACTACTCCACACTCATGCAGTTGTCGCGGAAATAGAGAGGCGTGACTCGCTGTTGCTCTGCCTTTTCCGTGTATAGTGGAAAATACAGAATAGTGTTTAAGCCCAATAGTGCAAAGAGTGATTCCTCCTGCTTTTGCAAAATTGGTTTACAACAGACAATATACCCCGAGCAAGTGCAACGCCTGGCTTTCATAGAATGTCGTCGATACCATGACCATCGGAATTTCAACGTCTCCAGTGTATGTGCCTGCCAGCCGTGCTAAAGATATTTGGGGAACCATGTCCAAGATTTGTAAGCTGGACGTAGGACAAGAAAAAAAACTTACAATTACAAGAACCTGACGAGTACTGCGTAAATCCGGTCCTCGTACAGAAATAGAAAACGAATTTCTATCGAAGACGAAGATTGACGGAAAAGCTCAGAAAATAATATAATTCTGACAAAGACGAAGACAAAATGGGGGAGGTGGTGAATTCAAGCCAGGGGGGTTGGTTGGTTGCTTTGAGAGCTTACTCGCCAAGAGAAAATTTTCTCAACATGGGCCCACGTGCGATAAAGTGTCTGCACAGCCCAATCACTGTGATCCAACCCGTGCGCCTTGCACACACACACCCCAGCCATCCATCTGCTTGCGGCTGTGGCAATGTGCGAACACTATTATTGTTGCATCATAAACATCGCGCAACACCAGTGTGCTATGCCTCTGACACCTCTGAGGACATTTGATCTGCTGGAATAGTAGATTGACCACTCTTTGTCAATTTGAAGGCAGAGTTCAGTGACTGCCAATTCGCAGATGCAGTCGAGCCACAGCAAAGATCAGTGGACGTTCGCAAAGTAATTCAAATTAGTGCACGTGATAACCCATACTGTCTACGTAAGGCACAATTGGTATCCTTGGTTATATATTGCAGGTAACAGACAGGCTCGGAGTGATTGAAAGGTTTATCAACATGGCGCAGCAGCTCTTTTGAAGAAACACGGCGATCGCCTTTTACTATCGCCGCCTGCGAAAGGGCTGTGCTAATGCGTCTCATACAATTTTTGGAAACACCAAAGCTTCTGTCATCATGACAGTTGAATGCTGGTCAAATGCAAACTGACCAAACACACCACCACCACCACAACATTAAAAATGCAACAGATATTTATTGTGCGCATCAAATGCTTCATAAAAGCTTCATTACAGCGTACATAAGAATCCTGGGCATTTACTGCTGTTCAATTAGTTTTAAAAAAAAGAATGCCTCAGAATATGACCAAGGCAATATTAAGCAATGTTACTTTTTGTAAAAGCTGGTTGAAACACTTGATGTATTATAATTAAATCTATTTCAATATCTATGCCTCTATTCATTTTACCTATTAATGTCCATAGACGGATGAACAAAAGCTAACAACATGCCTAAAACAGATTATATATATAGAAGAGAAGACTAGTAACACACTTTTTAATATAAGAAAGGCAGACAAATGCAATAAGCTAGAGCTTCACATCGGCACTAGAGCTGCCTGATTTAAGCGTACGCTTTAGCTTGCCAAATTTGTTGTTTATACGCGACGACAGTGAGGAACCGGCTATAGGTGGGTGAGTGGAAACCGCAACAGCGTCCATAGAACTAGCACCGTTCTTGGACGGGAGCCATGCATGAGACAGACGACTGCTTGCGCTGGTGACGTTACGCGAGGCAAAATCCGTACCCTTGGTCAGCCAGCGCGGTACACGGTAGTTCTGAGAGCTCTGTGGGCGCTGCTTGTCGGAAAAGGACCATGACGACGGCAGCTTGGCGTCGCTGTGGGTAGCAACATCATCACTGTTGTTGCGGGATAACGTAGCCGCAACGGGTAGCGCGGCGGCAGGGTGTGTGGAATCGCCTGGGCCCTGTGGTAAAGCAGTGTCAGAGAGGGTGCTCTCGTGGTGCATCCATGGCCGCGGGACAGCAAGCGGATCGCCGACCTGCCATGAGCGGCGAGCGGCGCGGTCGTAATCGCGGCGTGAACGGGCAATGTCCTCACGGACCTTCTGCAGCTCGTCTGTCAGCTGCTGGCCCAGTGTGCTGCCTCGGCATGCACGGCGATTACTGTTGACGGAGGTGTTTGACACGCTGTATTGACGGTTGGACAGCCATGGGCACCCGGCTCCGTCAGGTTGCGTGCCAGCTGCAGGCGCAGGGGGATCCTGGCTGCTGCTGCTAGATGTGCTTTCAGAGGGGCTGATTGGACCTGCGGTTTTTGCGGGGCGGGGTAGACTGTTGTGGGGATCTGTGGAAGCCAGGGCCTCGAGTACAGACGACTGATGCAAGGACATTGGCGTGCTGTACCGCAAACGCGACCGACGCTTCGTGGGGTGATGAGGCGGGCTGTCGTCGTCTGGAACATGGCGGCTGTTGTCAGCATCGGGCGTGTATGTGCGCGAAAGCAGCGACTTTTTGCGGGTCACGCCTAGAGAGCCACTTGGCGATGCTGAGTGCTCAACAGAGCCCGTGCGCAGCGGCGCGGCTGACTCATTCACCATTTCGTTCAGATCAACCACGGCGTCAGGATCCACCACGCGGCGCGGCATTGGCAGCGGCAAACTGCTCAGATCGTCATCGGTAGGATGCGGCTGGAAAAGCAGTGCCGAAAGTGGTTGGTCGTCGTCATCGTCAGCATTAATGGCAGAGGGGCGAGCGGCCGCGTCCACACGCAACACGTCTGTGTCGCGTGTCTCGCTCAGCCTGTGTCCTAGGCTTATCAGCGGCTGATCGTCGTCCTCGGCCTCGCTCTCACTGCTGCTGGTGCGGTTAACAACACGCAGAGCAACGCCTTCTACAGAGCCGTTTCGGGCCCTGCTGACGCCAGAAGCTGGAGGCACTGTCTGCTTGGGCTTTGCATTTGACTCGCCGGCAAGTGTGGTGCGGTGCGCAGCCAGCGGTCGCGTATCATCATCAAAGCCGTCGTCTTCAGCAGCAAATTCAGGCACAGTGGGTGTGATGGCGTCGAGGCTCGGGCGGGCTTTTAGTGCGTTCGGCACTGGCGATGAGTGTCGCGCGGAGCTAGAATGCATTGACAGGCGCAATGCACGCGTATCCTGCGGTGTGGGTGCCACAGGCGTATGATGCCGGCTGCTCGCGTCATGACCAGATGCTGACAGCGGATTTGAGACCGACTGTGAGCGGGAGAGAGCGCCGGGCGGGTCACTGTTTAGGTTGACTGCCATGGTGGAGTGGAAGCTCATAATCGACATCCGTGCGCCATTTCCTACTACACCTGGTCCGCTCAGCGGTAAGTCCAGTGTGCCGTCCATATATTTTCCGAGGCTAGTTACGCCAAGCCCGCCAAGCCCCACATTGCCTGAGTTTTGCCCAAGCGTGCCGTGGTTAATCGCGCCCAGCGGCGTATCATCGTCATTATCCTCCGATGCATCGCCGCCCGTGCCGCTGTCTGCGCGAGCTGCGGCTGCGTTATGTGTCTGTTGCTGCGTCGCGTTTCTCTCTAGGCCTGCCAAGTGCAATGCCTGACCATTGGGCGATACATCATGCTCGCCCACTGCCTGTACACCCATGCTGGGCCGCGGCGGCACAAGAACCGTCATTACACTTGCCCTGTGCGCGTTGCTACGCGGCAGCGGGTGCAAGTGGCTGTGGAACGCGGCGCGTGGCGCAGGTTGTTGCGGGTGCATTAGACCCACCTGCCTGTATGCTGCATCCGTGTAGTCGTGGTGTATCGCCCCGCCGCCCATCAGCACCGACGCATCTATGCCCTGCTCCTCTGTCTGCGTTGGGTCTGCAATGGCAGGAACATGCTGCTGCTGGTCCTGCACATAACACAGGATCCTCTCGTATTTGGATTCCTTTACCGGTGGTAACTACAAGGGAATGGTAAAATAAAAAGGCTTGTGTTTGGCGGGCTGCGTTAGAGTTGTTGATAATTTGGCGGAAATGTCACGCCGAGAGATGCTGAAACACCACGCAAAAAAATACCTCCACTTCTTCTAAGAAACTCACCCTGGCTACCACAGTAAACAGGTCCAGCTTCCGCGAGCAAGAGTGCTTTCTTGGCACATATGTGCGTGTGTGGGTGGGAAGATGTTTCTGCAATTCCCGCCAGACATGGGCTTTGAGCATGTAAGTACAAGGCATGGCTGCTGGCGCCTCAATTCCACCAGCGCACTACCTTGCCCTCGTCATTATAGCAGTTGAAGTTGGTCGCCTCTGCTTGTCACTTACCATTCGCAGATGCCATTCGATATTGTTCCGGGTCAGCTGAAATTGCCCGTCTGTCCCAGGTGGCGGCGCTCTAAGGTGGAGCCGTGGCTGTACCTGTTGCCCAATGCGGTGCTGCAGCGATACACGCTTTGTCAGCTCGGTTGCTGTCTGCACGCCCGCGTCTGGCACTGCCGCCTGCACAAAGCCGCTTCTATGCAGCGGTGACCTCGACGCATGCACCTCCATTTCCCGACTATCTGCGCCGCCGCTTCCCAGTCCGGTTTCTACCGGCCGCTGCCGCTCGAGTACGCGCTTTGTTGCTGGCAAGGGACCTCCTCCGGGTTGCTCTGTCGTTGTACTCCGAGTCGGCTCATCCGCCACGCCCTGCGCTTTATGGAAAACCTTTGAGAACGCCTTGAGCATCTGCCGTGTCGCTTAGCGCTCTGTGTTGTATAAGTGTTGCCCCAAACGCGTCGCCCCAGTTGCTCGTATGCTGTGACTCGCAAGGGAAAGCAAAAAAGTCGAAAGCCTTTGGCGTGCTTTAACTGCAGTGCGCGTGTATGTCAATTGTATGTAGTGAGTATGCCAGTAGTGTGCAAGTCAGTGAGCGGTTGCCACTGTGGGTGTTTTCCCAACAGAACGGGAGCAAAGTCGGCTGAGAAGACACTTAGCCTGTGGCTGCGAGCTGCTGTGGATGGGCTTACTACTGTGCTTGCTGTGCGAAAGCTTGACTTCTGTGCACACGTATGTTTTTTTTTTTTAAAGTTGAATGGTATTTGCGCCAAATGTGCCACGAAACAAATAGAGGAACAGTCGGTGTATTTTTTTTTTACTTCTTTTAGTTTCCGTGTGCGAAAAAAAGGTGCAGAGAATAACCAGAGTAAATGCTTAGCAAACTCACTAGCAAGCAATGTATGTATTTTCTTAGTGAAGCCTAAAATAGCCTTGCAAAAGAAAGAAGTTTGTCTCTCCACGAAAAGAATTAGGCCTGCGCCTGCCTGCTTTTCTTGGTGGTGACCCGGAAAGGGGGAAGGGGGGGGGGGGGCAGCTGAGCACGGGACTGAGCCAGAATCGGCACATATTCGTCAAGCCATCGGCGCTATCCAAGGCCTAAAAACAGTAGCAGCAACAGACTCTCCGCCCTCCACATTTTCTTTCTCTACCTGACTACTGCCTGGTGTTTGTATTCCGGTACTTGTTTGGTATCCACGTCTAAATACAAACCCAACGTATCCAAAAATACACTTTTCAGGGCGTGGGGGGGGGGGAAGGTGCATCGCCCTGTTCGGAATTTGCTGAACTTTATCCACACTTAATGTCGTGCTGAGGCAAGCCATGCCAGGTGTGCGTCTTTCATAGCTACGCCCGAGCCTGCGTCTGCATGATTTGGTTCTGATTGTTTAGTCCAGATGCAGCTTGGTTGTGGAAATCAATGAGTCGGTTCATCTGGATCACTGCCCACCCTCTTCCAGCATTGCATTCCCTCTGCCCAGTCTTTGTTTGTGCTTCCTGCTGTGGCTGTCCCCACTGGGCCTTTGCGCTTTCTAAAACATCATCCCCAGCCAAGCACCTTCAAGTGTGTTTCAAAAAGACCGCCCTCGCTTTGAGATATCCCTTAGTTGAGGATTTCCCTCCCCTTTTAGAGTCTTCTGCGACCTTTTGATAATGTGCCAAGAATGGTAAGATGTCCAACCAACAGTTATTGTGGATGTGTGGCAAATCTCGGCAACACTGTCGGTCCAAATCTCATCGTCCAACGTCAAAGTTACTGAAAGGCCGATTACTCCCTCATTACATGGTAGAAGCCGTACCCTATATAATCTGTTTCATGCACCTTGTTAGCTTTTGTCCGTCCGTCCGTCTACGGACAACGCGAGGTAAAATAAGTAAATGTAGCGGTATCCGACAGAAATCAGTCATGTCACAGATATCTGATTGGTTAATATGAAAAGTAGATTTGGTCAGACAACATCGCAGAGCATATGGCTTTTGTCTGAAAATATTAGATTTTTATTGCTTTCTTAAGTTTTAAAGTAGCTAAACAAAAGTAATCGCAATGCAATATTCTGCGACGTAAATAAGACTTTAAAAACATAAAACTAACCGACTCGAAAACAACCGAGAAACAATTATGCAAGCATTGTATTGTAAACAGTGTCGTAGAAATTAACACATGCAATTGTAAACATTATTGAAAGGTTGACTTTATAGAAAGTTATATCAAAATGTTATTTACATTACCATTACATACAAGTTATTAGAGCAACAATTTGCTGTCTTTTGCAGAAGATAACATGTAGAATGCAGATAGTTTACACCAATTTATTGGCGTTACATTCACTGCAAGCAGCTCAAGCCGTAGACATTACAAAAACAACATTTGAAGTAGTCACCACTAATTTAAGTAAAACAAAAATACTAAACATGTGGTCTTTTTAGACTCTGTTGATAACCTGTTGGAGATAAAGTCTTATCGGGTGACGTAGCTTGGATAATAATAATAAAATTAAAAATAATTGTTACAAAACAAGTACCTAGAAGCTTTGCATCAGAGATCTGTAAACTCTTACAACCCACTTTCTGCGCTTCACGTGCCTGGTTAGTATTACACATAGTAGCACGCCCCACACCCTGGAACCGTAGCAAATACTGTACTTTCAACTTGTGCCGTAGAGAGACCTGGAAACCGCTTGCCGTAGTACTCTTGCGATAATGCATTTTTGACATCATCAACCTTGCTGACTGGTACAAGATGTACTGTGCAACCGCCCCATCCTGCTCCAGTAAGTCGTGAGCCAAAGGCCCCTGCCCGACGTGCAATGCAGCAGAGCTCATCCAACTCAACACAGCTGCACTCAAAAAGATCACGGCAGCTGTTCTGGCTCTGGTTCATCAGGTCACCCAGCACTTGAAAGTAATTTGTGCTTGCATCGTCTGATTCGCAGATTTGCCGGAATTGTACCACTCGCATGGCTTCTGAGAATACGTGCTGTGCACGCTGCAAAAGCTTAAACCGGTCTGCATGTACCGGAAATTGGTCCTCATGGACTTTATCACTGAGCTCTGCTGGCGTCATGTTCAGCGCAAGCGCCATTTCCTCACGCGTGTAGCCCTCGGAATGTGTACCAAATGCCTCTTTAACTTTCTCAAGCATTACGCCCAGACGATTGATCCATATCTCGACACTATCTGCCTTGCTGTCGCCACCACCACCATCATCGCTACAACTCTTTTTCGAAAAGTACTTGTCCATTACAATCTTAAATGTCAGTGGATCAACGTCCCTGCAAGTAGGACGATTACTGATGCCAAGGTGTTTGGCCAAAATAAGAGCGCCGATTCGTGTCTCAACCACCCGCAGGTTATAGTAGACTGGGGCTGTTACATATTTGTCAGATACAACCAATGTGTTTGCAATTACAAAAGCAAGGGCTGGATCAGACTTTGGCAATTCGACTGCCGTTGCTTTTAGCACTGGATCAAATTCAATAAACAACGCGGAGTCCAGGCAACCCATTATGCTCGCTGTCTGGTCCATACCACCAGAGTTGACTCCGACATAGCGCTCAGCACCTGCGGCTACCAAAGCAAGCTCCGTCTGTGGCAGGTCAATTGCATTAACCCGCTGTACTGCAAGCTGTGTCGCACATACAAAGGCGGCAGATGAGGCTAAACCACCGCCCGCCGGCACGGATCCATCCAACAGCGCATCAAAACCCATGCCTTTTCTGCGGCCCAGGTG
This sequence comes from Coemansia sp. RSA 1365, assembly GCA_027578695.1. NCBI lineage: Eukaryota > Fungi > Kickxellomycota > Kickxellomycetes > Kickxellales > Kickxellaceae > Coemansia > Coemansia sp. RSA 1365. The sequence continues at coordinate 20,244 of JANBTM010000008.1, read as the reverse complement.
CTCAAACAAGCTGCGATATCCGCACTTGAAGTAGTTTGACCACTCATGCACTGTCGAGTCAATTTCAAAGATATCTCCACTGCTGCTGAACTTGCGTGCGGGGTACTTCTGGCTGTCGACATTGGCCAAATGGATGCGATCTGTTCCATTGGCGCGAACTGCGATAAGCGTATCCAACGCAATAGCCATAGGAAAGACAGGAAAGCCACAATAATCGATGTGCTCACCGATAATGTTGACACGACCTGGGGCACGAGCTACAAAGTCGGGCTTATTACCATAGATGTGGCTAAAGGCGCTAGTAAGTCGAGCATAGCGCTGTGTTTGCGCGTCCACGTTCAAGCTGTATATGCTGCTTAGCTCTTCCACAGTAGGAACAGTGTAAACCATCTTTGAATATTACTATATTTGTTTTACGATATGCTAATGTTAAAGAAAAGTGGCTCGAGGTTTGAAAGCTGCCAGCCAGGTCAGAAATGGGCAAGAATTAAGCTAGCATATTCTTTGGCTTGATACATAAATCACCCGAGGGACAATATTTGTGGCACTGCTTGTGTTGTCTGCCAGTTGATACATTTACAAGCTGTTCCAAGATTTCTACGCATTGTCACCCTTTTTTTGCCAGCTAATAGAGTAAGAGTGACCAGTGCGCCGCTCTGTTTGTTTGCAATAAACTATGTTGCATCAACGGCGCCATGGCTCTCTTCTAGGTATCAGCTCTGTGATAGAAGCGGTTCTCTCGTTTAGCTCGCTCTCGGAAATTTACCGTACCAATCTTCTTCATCACTACTCTGGCGAGCGGGGTGGCTTCCTATAAATTTAGTTAACTGCTTTAGATGGCTTGCAGATGCTTTTTGAACGTATAATTAACTACAACAGTGTATAAATAATTTGCGGATTACTAATCATGATATTCTCAACCAACTGTCAGAGCTAACACAAAAAAAAAAAAACAATAAGTGGCTAATGTTATTGACAAAGTGCAGACAGGACAGGCGGCATGTTTGTCGTTGACACACCAAGCCTTACATACTCGCAGATAAATGGCAAAACATAGGTTAGGTTTTCATATGTGAGTCTTTCACACAAACACTCAATTGGTGTGCGCCCGCGTATCGGCCTCACAATCCACAGAGTAGCATGAGGCATACTCCGTAGTGCGAGGAACTTTTCGTATGCATGTTTATCTGCAATTGCATGCGACGCAAGACAAGAAGCAGCATATGTCCACACAATACTAGCTTCAGTCTTGCTTACTACATATTGGTACACATCGAGATGTGTAGTAGCATCCGTAGATGCCATCAATAACAGATCATTCCACGATAAAGTCTGTAAACCGCCAGAATCATGTTCCATTAGAAATGCTATTGTAGCGGGTGTCGAGTTTCCTAGCGCATACTCTATAAGCAAACGGACCGGTAGATTAATCCCCTGCTGAAAAAGAAAGTCGAGCAGCTCAATGCGACTCGCCATTACCCATTTTATCAGCTGCGATGTTTCAAAGCATTTGCCGCTGTTGTATGCTTCTCGGAAATCCAGTCTATTGTGGCAAAGCCATTGAAACAACCACAGTTCCGAGCATTGTGTCGTCAATTCGCGCACAAACTGGCCATTAAACATGTCCAATTTTAGTTGTGCTAGCTGCACCACAAGCGACGCTTTTTCTTGATCTCCCGCTTTCAGAACCCTCCACAGTAGCGCTGGGGTGGCTTTTAAGAACGCTTCATAATGGCTGCTGTGCATAGCTGACACAAAGTTGTCTGTTATCCAAGAATCCGAGCCTACAATACTAGTGACAGGGTCCAATACATGTTTGCATAAAGCAACAACAGCATCCAAGCTCTGTGGTTGGGGATTCTGCTTGGTAAGATGTGATATCCACCAGCAACGAAAGGATGTAGTGTTCATAACAGCACGAATAGATCTGCTGTCTACAGACCACCAGACGGTCGGATCAGAATAGGCAATAATCCTGACCAGCACAGGCATTGGAAGGCGAGCGATATCGTACATCATAAACAAAGGCGGCAAAATACATTGAAGTTTACAAGAAAAGTTTAGCTCACAACAGAGCAAAGTTTACTTGGCTGTTTGTAGGTCCTTATGTATAAAGGAAGTCGCCGCCGTAGACAGGTATGTTCCGTGCGCATCGATTGACTTATTGGCTAGTGATGGGCTGGTTACCTTCCACTAAACCCTATTTGCTGTGTACTCCCCGGGCCAACGGCATTCCCACTGGCTCCACACAATTGGCTGAGCATGCGAAAAGCGGACACAGAGGGTTCGGTCCATGTTTTTTCAGGGTCGGAATTCCCAGTCCGGCCTCCGATATCCACTAGTGGACATGTGGTGGTAAAAGTTGCCATGCAAGTGCTTCTTGGCTTTAACAACAAACAGTATTACCAATGAAAGACGAAGTGATGATGAACCAATGATATTGTAGATACCAAAACGAAAGGCTTGACTGCCCCACACAAGCAAATAAAGCCAAATACTCAAGCAATGCACAAATGTTAGAGCGTAGATATTAAATAATAAAGCCACACATGTCTTATTCTTAATCTCTGATATCATAAAAGTAAGGATGTGCAAGTGCCTGCTTGGCAGATATGCGGTGTGCAGGATCGTATGTAAGCATGCGCTTGAGCAGATCAATGCCATCTTCATCCAGTCCAGGAAGCAAGTCAGCCAGGCTCTTTCCCTGCCACTTGGGAAAGCTCGGCTTGAAGTCAGGCAACGAGGTGACGTCTGGCCAGATCTCCTCTGTCGGCGTGCCCAGAATGCGGAAGATCTTGAATATCTCGTCTATTTCTGAGTCTCCAGGAAACAGTGGCCTACGCTTCACCATCTCTGCAAAAATGCAGCCCACAGACCACATGTCCATACTGATCGAGTAGTGCCGTGAGCCTAGCAATATCTCAGGTGATCGGTACCAGAGAGTCACCACTTCGTGTGTATAGACGCGCAGAGGCACGCCGAATGCTCGTCCAAGCCCAAAGTCCGCTATTTTAAGCATCCCTGACTGATCGATAAGTAGATTCTGTGGTTTAAGATCGCGATGCAGCGTGCGGTGCGAGTGGCAAAATGCAATTCCCTTGACTAGTTGGTGCATATAGCTCTATTGTGTCACAATTTGACAAATGTACTCATTAAGTTATTGTAAGCTGCACTGGTTTCGGTTGTTTGTTCAGAGTGGTTTTTATCAGTAATTGTGCGTAAGCTGGTTCTAATACCAGTATATGTATTGGTTAGCATAGTTACCTTTACTTGTGCTGCCGAAAGTCCTGCAGGCCCAATACTATCCATGTACTTCTTCAGATCAAGATCCAGGAACTCAAACACTAGAAACAGCTTGGCATCGTTATACACAATATCGAAAAGCCTACATGAAGATGATGTTTTTGTTATAAAAGTGGTTTAATGTATATGGTCAGATGTTAACAAAGCTTGTAGTGATAAATTCGACTGGGTTGGGGTTGTGAGAAACCAGACTGACCGGTGTAAATGTTTGCAGAAGTACACGTGCAAATGTAGCAAATTAATCATGTGCACAATTCACATCAACTAAAAATCACCACCAGTCTGTGTTTACGATAAAACTTGTAAACAAAGATCGTATCTCAACAGACAAATACAAGTCCATTGCACTTTCATTTATCTGACCTATCCCGCCTTAATACCTCGCACAATGGATGCAGGGCAATAATATTGTAGTTGTAAATAGAGCATATCGTCTATAGCGGACACTGGAAGCAATATTGAGCTCGTATTAGGGAAGGACATGGCTCTGCAACAAGCACACCCATAGATGAACGTGTACTTACTGCACTATGTTTTCGTGTTGTAGTTCCTTAAGCAAGGATATCTCCCGAATTGCGGTTGACGGTACCCCCTCATCGTCAACCTCAAGACGAATTTTCTTCATTGCAACGACCTTTCCAGTATTCAAATCGCGCGCCT